>CM074999.1:393115-403492 GCA_037576825.1 Pangasius krempfi
GAGACATTGTTCAAATTTTCATCATAGTATCATATAAAAGTCCGCGCGCTTCCTGGTGCGTCTTTATAACAACCCCCCCCCCCCCCCCCCCCCCACGGGATCTTTACCAACATGGCAGTTCAGACGCGAGATATTCAGTTTTATTTGTGTAGCACTTTTAACAACGTGCATTGCCTCAAAGCAGCTTCACAAAACTATATGAATTCCAGATATAAGTTTATACCTAATGAGGAAGCCAGAGGTGATGGTGGCAAGGGAAAAACTCCCTGAGACGAGATGAGGAAGAAAATATTACCTGCTGCTCACCATCCACTTTATTAGGAACACCTGCTCATGTATGCAGTTATAAAATCAGCCAATCATGTGGCAGCAGCACAAGGCAAAAAGTCATGCAGATGCAGGTCAAGAGCTTCAGTTAATGTTCACGTCAAACATCAGGATAAAGAAAAAGTGTTGTTAAGTTGTGCGCGCTGAGATGCTTTTCTGCTCGCCATGGTTGTACAGAGTGATTGAGTTACTATAGACTTCCTGTCTAGACTGTCTAGACTAGACTCCTCTCATCAGCACGGTGTTTCAGCTGCAGATCCTCCGCTCACAGGATGTTTTTTGTTTTTCGCACCATTCTATTATGAGTAAACTCTAGAGACTGTTGTGTGTGGAAAAACCCAGGAGATCAGCAGTTTCTGAAATCCTCAAACCAGCCCATCTGGCACCAACATCCATGCCGCGGTTAAAGTCACCGAGATCACACTTCTTCTTCATTCTGATGTTGGATGTGAACATTAACTGAAGCTCTGGACCTGTGTGTGAAACAGACGTTTTCTCTCCGTCATGGCGTTTGCTGTAGCTCGTTTAATATTATCTTCACATTAGGATTGCTGTTGATGGAACTACAGCCTTTTAAATGACTCTCTTTGTTCTCCTTGTGTGTTGCGTCAGGCGTTCAGAGTGGCAGAAGAGGAGCTGAGCATTCCTGCTCTGTTGGATGCAGAAGACATGGTGGCTATGAAGGTTCCTGATCGTCTCAGCATCCTCACCTACGTCTCTCAGTATTACAACTACTTCCACGGCCGCTCTCCCAGTAAGACATCCAGACGGCAGTAATACTAATACACACTTTATAGTACCGATACTTACGCTTTACGTCTGTCTGGAGTCGGGGGTTTGGCAGGTGTGAAGAGGCCGGCTGAAGAGCCCATCGATCGTACGTCAGGGGTGAAGAACCAACCGGTCACAGCTAAAGCGTTCAGCTCGCCTAAACCTGACACGGACACCAAGGTAAAGAAACAGTTAAGCACCTCATTCAATATAAAGATGCTCCTGATTAGATCAGTATGTTATGATATGATATGATATGATGTTTCTGTTGGAACATGTTTGCCCCATTCTTTCTTGCTTTGTGATATACAGTGGCTTGCATAAGTATTCACCCCCTGGAACTGAGGAAAGATCCATATGGTTATAGCGCAGAATTATTTACAAATAAAAAAAAAAAGTGAAGGTTTGATTGCATAAGTGTTCACGCTTGTCACTGTGAAACCCTTAATTTAGTTCTTTAGTAAATACACCTGTTCCTGGAAGAGTCGGTTACAGAACACAGAGACGATCAGAGCTGGTTATAAAAACTACCTCAGAGGTCGAACATCTTGCTGAGCAACGTTAAATCTATTATTTTTTTAAAAAAGTCAAAAGAATATTGAACAAGCGTGACTCTGCCTAGTGGAGACCTTCCACCAAAAGTCAGTGAGAGGGTAAAGAGGGGATTAGTCAGAGAAACTACTAAGAGGACAAGGAGAACTCTGAAGGAAATGGAGAGATCTACAGCTCAGGTGGAGAACCTGAACACCAAAAGGCGTGTTAGAGATTCAGTAAACATGTGGGGAAACAGTTCTCTTGTCTGAGGAGACCAAAATTGTACTTCTTGGCCTTGGCAGCAAACCCTGAGAACACCGTCCCTGCTGTGAAGCATGGTGATGGTAGTGTGGAGGTGAGGATGCTTTTCATCAGCAGGGATTGGTCGAGATGAACGGAACTACATACAGAGCAATTCTGGAAGAAAACCTGATTCGGTCTGGGGCGGGGCTTCACCTTTCAGCAGGACTATGACCCTCAGCTACACTGACACAAAGCTACACTGGAGCTGCACAACACCAAGAACTCGAATGTGTTGGAACCAAATCAAACCCAGACCTCAGTGTGATTGAGAATCTGTGGCAAGACTTGAAAATTGAGGTTCACCAACAACAGCAACAACGAAGAAGAACAAGTGAAAGTATGTGCAAAGTGAAAAGAGATGTATCCCAGGAGGTGGTTCTCCCACGTACTGACTCGGAGGGGGTGAACACTTCTGTAAATCCGATAAACTCGTTTACGGTTTGTCTTCAGAGCAGACAGTTTGCATTGCTGTGGTTAATCGTGCCTTTGGAATGCTGGTAATAAATCGTTGTTATTTTTGCAGCGAGACATTCCGGTAGAACGCCTGGAGAAATCTGGCACGATAAACCGAGGCTGCAGTATCTGTAATAAACACGTCCACCTTGTTCAGAGACACCTCGTGGACGGGAAACTCTACCACAGGAACTGCTTCAAGTATGACAACCCCTTCTCCATAACATTATTTTATTTAATTGCTAATATGACATGTTCAAGTCTATTGTGTTTGTCAGAAAAATGTTCTTTCCTTTTTTCCAGAATGGTTTGTTCTGTTGTTAGGGGTTCGTGTTTAGAACGGTTGACTCTTTCAAAATACAGATTAAAAAAACTTTTTTTTTTACCAAATTATAACAGAAATGTGATAAATACTGACAGTCTGCCTCAGTCAACGTTTACTCAACGATTTGGATCTATAGGATCTATCCAGTTAGTCTCCTTATACGTAAATGTACACACACTCGGTCCTACAGGACGTTCATGGATACTTGTGTAAATGCTCCCTCTCTAGGTTATCATACCTTGGGCACTTCAGACTAGTTCTCTCCCTGCCGTCGTGGTACATTAGCCGCTGCGTATTTGGCACCATGCTCTGTTAACAAATCTAATCAGACACACATGAGCAGTGAGTCACTGGTGTTGACAGTGAGAACATGTGTCAGACATTTTCGGGGGAAATTCCAGTGAACAACCATCAACAGTGTACATTAACCAAGTGATTTAAACCATGTGTAACAACACTGAGCAGTTACGCTGTAGGACTTTGATAAAGAGGTTTGGTAATAACGTTATTTCCATTGAACAGATGCAGCGAATGCTCCAATATTCTCCTCTCCGGAACTTACAAACCTGGAAAAGAGCCCAACACTTTCATCTGCAAGTCACACCAAAACACACAGAACGTTCCACACGTTCAGGTCACGCCACCTGCACGCTGTAGCCCAACTACGCCAACCAGCACCAAATCACCACCGACTGCAAAGGACATCGCACTCAAGAGTGTGGGAAAAGACGCCACCCAGCCTAAGCTTTGGCTAAAGAGTAAGAATGAAAGCTCCCCTGCCCCTACACGTGCCCCTACACGTGCCCCTACAGCTGCCCCTACACCTGCCCCTACACCTGCCCCTACACCTGCCCCTACACCTGCCCCTACAGCTGCCCCTACACCTGCCCCTACAGCTGCTCCTCGCTATAAACCCACAACATTTATCTCTGTGGCCGCGGCAGTGAAAAGTCCCGCCGAGCAGAAAGTACTCACAGAGACGCCTAAGGGCCCGAGCGGCTCAGTCCTGAGGAACCTGGAGGCCAGACAGAGGTGAGGATCAGGGTTCGAGTCTGTGACCTTAAACGTGTAGACTTTCTGTCTGAAGCGCCGTGTGTCCTGGATCAGTCGGAACCGAAGTAGTAAATAATGTCAATTCAATTGTAAATAGTATAAATATAGTGCCACGTTTCATTATTCATATTCATCTTTTATTAGTCACATTTATTTACTTATTTACAAACTGACTTGCTTATGAACGTACTTAAGAACTTACTGTCTTGCGTGAAGTGAATTACTTAGGAACGTACGAACATGCTTGCTTACTTATTTAAAAACTTTAAGAACTCACTTTTGATTTTACTAACTTACTGCCTTAAGAAAAGCTCAATTATGAACTAACTTACAGACTTATTAACAACGTACTTTCTTATGAACTTATTTACCGATGCACTTACTAAGGACTTCATTATTTATGAACTTGCGTACTTAAAAAGTGCATTCATGAGTATATTTTTACGAACCTGCTTACAAGCTTACCAAGAACTTAATTACCTATGAATGTGCTTAAATTCTTCCAAACTTAATTACTAACTTAATTACCAGTTACTTATGAACTTATTTACTTCTGATCTTATTTACTAAGAAGTGAATTACTTGTAAACGTACCTTACTCTAAAAGTCTCTGCGCATTTCTTACCTCGTGTTTGACCAGAAACATTGTGAAGTCTTAATTAAAAAGTATTTTTCTCCCTAAACTTGAGGCTAGAATCATATACAGCCATCGTTTAACATTAAAATAACGAGGTCTGTTATGACTTTAAACACTTTTTTTTAAAGACCTAGACCTTTATATCACTTTAAACACTTCGTTCTCTTTTCCTTCTTTTCTCACACCAGGTTCTTTGAGGCCAGTAGCGGCCCCGTGAGCTCCGTGTCAGTCGCTAAGGGCAGCACAGCATCCCCGGCTAATGAAGAGCCAGTAGCAGGAGGTGCAGGAGCTGCCGGAGGTGCAGGTAAAGGCAGGCTGCTGCTACGAGCAGGCGACTGGACGAAAGAAAAGGAGAACGATCGTGATAAGGAGAAAGCGAAGTCTGTCATTAGCAAGTTTGTGAGTGACGAGACCAGCAAAAACAGCAGCTCGCCTTCTTCACAATATGGTGGACTGAGATCTGCTGCTAAGTAAGTGCTGTTCATTACTTCTCACATTTCCTTTAAATTAGTCACTTCGCACTGGCGGTTGTTCATTTCATGTGCAATATTTTCCAATCGTTTTTGACACTGATCATAGAGTGCTCGTCTCTAAAATAAATCTGACCGAGCTTCGGTCTGGTCAAAGGGGTTTGGATCATGAAGGTACAGGCTGGTTTATGTCGCCCCCTTGTGCAGAATCAGTGCTAACACACCTCTGTTTTTCCCCCCCACTGTTTTATTTATTTATTTATTTATTTATTTATTTTTAACAGGAGTAATGTTTCACCCGTACCCGCTGCCAGTAAAGGGCCGACCACCAGAGTGCTGCTGAAACCACTGGACATGGATTTAGAGCTGAGTACAAGCCCCAGTTTAGCTAAAACCTCCAGCTGGCTGCGTTCCACAGATAAATCCCCAGCCAGAGCAGCTAACACCCAGCCGTCTGACAACAAGGGTGAGGGGATGTGATGGCTTTAAAACGCTGTAGGTTAGCACATGAGTGTGGAAATCAGTCCACTGAGCCAAACCAGAACTAATCAGTTCTGTGACCAGTAACACATCGTTAGCCATCATCTGCATTTATCTGCATTTATCTGAGAGGTACACAAACAGACGGAACATACAGTATATCACCTACACCACACATGATGTGGAGAAAATATATATATAAATATAAATATATATATTAACACGTGTAACATCACACAAAAACATGACGTTTATATTCTTACAATTGTACTTATGGACTGACTTACGAACGTACATAAAATGTAGCATGATGAAAACCGCATGTATAAGGTTAGTGCCACATTTCATAATTATATTCATGTTTTATTAGTATTTCACACGTTTATTTATTTACTTACTAACTTATTTATGAACTTACAAAATGTCTTGCTTACTTACGAACGCCGTTATGAAATTCCTTAGCTAGGAACTTACGAAACTTCTTAGCATCTTACTTATGAAGAATTCAATTACTTATGAACTTCCCTACTTACAGTAAAACGAAGTTGGGATCGTGTGAGTATTCGCCCCCGTTGCCGCGAAACCCTTTAAATTAGTTCTAGAGCGAGACGATGGTTACAGCATCGCATTTTTAATCTTGCTGATTAATAACGTCAGTAGCACGTTTGTTCCAGTAGCTGAGAGCTTGGCTTGGACTTTACTGCTCTGTTTTGCCCGCTAGTTTGTTTTTTTTCTCAAATATTTCAGTTCAATTCTGGTCCTCAAGACAATTTTAATTTCTCAGCCTGTGGGTTGTATGTTTCAGCTTTACAGAACCCTGACAGAACCACTTCTGCTGTTTCAGCAAGCGATACAGCGCCTTCAGACTGGAGATCTCTGCTCAAACCTGTGGCCAAGACCCCAAAGTAGGTCTCCCAGTGCATCTGTGTCCAGTGTGTCCTGTTTGTCTCACTTCAGCTCCCCTGCTCGAGCTCACTGTTGCTTTCCTTTGCTAATAATGCTTTTTTGTGCTTTGAAAACTTTTCCGACTTGAATCTTCTGTACCCTGTTAAATCCTGTTAAATCTGTTTTTTTATTGGTCGACTCTCCAGATGGTCTGTCTCTCTCACTCCTTCTCGCCTTATGGCCAGCCTCGACGTGCCTTCTTCTCTACGCCACACCCAAACAGCGGCATGTCGTGTCTGAGCTGAGAATTTCTGCTTAGCCACGCCCATTTCCCCTTCTTTCCCTGTCCTCTTTAAAACCTTCACCTGGTTTGAAGGTGAGGGGAAGTTTGATACGCCTTCCACCACTCAGGGTTTAGTCCGAGGAATTTCTTTAATTCTGCGCTTTTTGCTCTTCTGGCTTTCAGATCCAGAAACTCTCCAGACTCCACCCCGTCTAGCGAACCGAAGACGTCTGCAGGGCCGAGGCCCTGGGACTCGCACACGAAGAGCTCCCCTCCTTCGTCTACTGCTTCTCTTTCTACGAACAGCAGCAGCGGCACAAAACCCCCCTCGACCAGTGTGCTGGAAATCAGGACGCCAGCTAGCCGAGGCAAAGAGGAAGCACTTCAGAGTAAGGACGTAGTGAAAGAAGCTGAGGCTTGTGAATGTGTTTGTGATTCATATTTGCTGTAAATCATAACTCTGAATTCACATCGTGGGAAACCTCAGTCGGCTCACACACGGCTCGGCTCACACACGGCTCACACACGGCTCACACATGGCTCGGTCCACACATGGCTCGGCTCACACATGGCTCGGCTCACACACGGCTCACACATGGCTCACACATGGCTCACACACGGCTCACACACGGCTCACACATGGCTCGGCTCACACATGGCTCACACACGGCTCACACACGGCTCGGCTCACACACGGCTCGGCTCACACATGGCTCGGCTCACACACGGCTCACACATGGCTCGGCTCACACATGGCTCACACGGCTCACACATGGCTCGGTCCACACATGGCTCGGCTCACACACGGCTCACACATGGCTCACACGGCTCACACATGGCTCGGCTCACACACGGCTCACACACGGCTCACACATGGCTCACACGGCTCACACATGGCTCGGTCCACACATGGCTCGGCTCACACACGGCTCACACACGGCTCACACATGGCTCGGTCCACACATGGCACGTCTTAGCTGCATTTCTGCATTTCGCACTGATTAAAAAGCCGCTTAGATATTTTTTAGGCAACTCCAGCACTTGATTGTCGGTTATGAGGCGGTGGATTTGAGAGATGTTAAATGTTTCATGTGTAACAATTAATGAAGTAAGCCTACCACGTTCCCCTCGCAGCCACGCCCCCTCTCAGCTCAGCCACGCCCCTCTTAGCTCAGCCACTCCCCTCTCAGCCACGCCCCTCTTAGCTCAGCCACGCCCCCTCTCAGCTCAGCCACGCCCCCTCTCAGCTCAGCCACGCCCCCTCTCAGCTCAGTTGATTATATTTTATTTTATTTTATTTTATGAGCTGTTAGGACGGTGTGGCCCACTTGGGGGTGCCACAGGACAGGAAACTGAAATGTGTGTGTGTGTGTGTGTGTGTGTGTGTGTGTGTGTGTGTGTGTGTGTGTGTGTGTGTGAGTGAGTATAAGGAGGTTGTGCGGCGATGGGGCAGAAGGAATGTTTTGCTGTGAAGCAGTGGGATTAGTGTGGCAATAGTTCAGGGGTAGGTTCATATTTAGAAATGTTGTCAGCTTTTAAGACGCTCTTTATGTTGGGGAAATATCTATAACAGCAGCTCTGACAGTAAGGCAGGTTTATGTTATATGGAGAAGTTTTCCTAAAGTAAGATGTTGTTTATGTAATGTTTATGGAAGGAGTCTCCAGTGCCAGCGGTAAAGCTGTAACTTTAGCTTTTAATTGTAACTTTTTTTTAAACTTTTTTCTTATCTTCAGGACAAAGGAGTTTTTACGCTTCTTTGCGGTTTCTTGGTAAAAGAAGTGACGTATAGTAACGGGAAATGATGTGTATAGTTTACGTGTGTGTGTGTTTACAGATTCTTTTTCTTTTTTTTTTTTTTTAGACTACAACAATGGAAGCAGCAGCACGTCACATTCAAATTCCTCTTCAACACCAAAGACGCAGAAGCCACTGAAGGTTTGTGTTTAAGATCTCTTCGCTTATTTATATATATATATTATATATATAATTATATATTCTGTAGGTTTTTTTAATCTTGCGTGATGTTAAGGTGCCACTGTTCGGAGCAGTGCTGCTGTTCCAAGACAATGACAATAAGTTCTTGAATCTCGACTTATTTCATTAAATACAAAGAAGTAAATCTCCTCCTGCTCAGCAAACATCCATCCACAGTGTTAATACTGAATATTCTTTCTCTTTCTTTCTTTCTTTCTTTCTTTCTTTCTTTCTTGCGTGTGTGTTTGTTACAGCCGGGCTACATCCCCAGAGAAGAGATCCTGAGGGAGCTGAAGGAGATTGAGATGCAGCTGAATGAGCTGGAGAAGAGCGGAGTGGAGCTGGAGAAGCAGCTCAGGCAGTGCGAGGAGGGTGAGCGTGTAAATCCGTCAGAGGGCGCGGCGGTACGACACGTCGCGTCGTCACGTTCGATACGAGTCCCTCGATTCCACGCAGCTGCGTATTGAACAAACCGTTCAACCGACTGAATAATAAAGTTCTCAAGAAAAACTTGAGGCTTTAATACTACAAGCACAAATCCATCAGCCTTTCCGTATCGGGCTCCAAAAGCGACCCGGAAGCTGCAGGTACGAGACTCGGGATTCAGAACAAGCCAGGAATGATAAAACCCCCTTTACCCCCCTTACCTCCTGGAAGTAAAGGCCGTGCTGGTAACGTTGGGGTACTTATTAAAGAGGAGGTACAAAGCCGGGCGCAGAGTGACAACAGAGTGGACTTGAATCTTGGCAGCTGCGCATGCTGCTCTTCTCTTAATTACGCTCTCGTCTAATAAGCAACAGCGAATACATTTTAAAATTACAAATCAGGGTCAAACTGTACGCGATTACCGCTAATTACTGCAGTTAAATACCTCTATTACTGTCCAGCTGCTTTTAATAGAATTACTGAGCATTTTCACTGACAGCGCCGCGCTTAATTATCACCGCTTGCTCAGAACCTCTTCCTTTAATCGACACAGCGCGTTTCTCACGCTCGAAGTGTGTCTCACTCGAAGTGTGTCTCACGCTCGAGGGGTGTCTCGCGCTCGAGGGGTGTCTCGCGCTCGAAATGTGTCTCGCGCTCGCGGTGTGTCTCACGCGCTCGCGGTGTGTCTCACGCTCGCGGTGTGTCTCGCGCTCGCGGTGTGTCTCGCGCTCGCGGTGTGTCTCGCGCTCAGGCTCACAACACTGTGTTTCTCTTTTCTAAACGTCTCTTTCTTATCAGTTCCTCACCACCTGGATAAATATAGGAAAGCTGTCATTTTCAGTTTCTTAAGACTTAATTAGTAGATAATTATAAACGCGATGGCTGTTCAGCGCTACGAGTCGCTCCTCATGCGCTCCCTCTCTCCACTCGTTTATAAACCTCATCCTGAACGAATGCTGTGTTTCTCTTCCAGAGAACCAAGAGGACGTGCTAACGAATGACTTAATGGTGGACTGGTTTAATCTCATCCGAAGGAAGCAGGTGTACATCCGGCGAGAGTCCGAGCTGGTCTACATGTAAATATGGGTTTCATGACGTGTTTCATGACGTGTTTCATGACGTGTTACTAAAGAAGCTGTTGTTTATTAAGTGCATAAAATATCTGACAGCTTCACAACTGCAGCTGTTTAATACTGTGTGTGAATCAGAAATCCAGCTGTGTGACACTGTGTGTGTGTGTGTGAGTGACACTGTGTGTGAGTGACACTGTGTGTGATTGACACTGTGTGTGAGTGACACTGTGTGTGAGTGACACTGTGTGTGAGTGACTCTGTGTGTGAGTGACTCTGTGTGTGAGTGACACTGTGTGTGAGTGACACTGTGTGTGAGTGACACTGTGTGTGAGTGACACTGTGTGTGAGTGACACTGTGTGTGAGTGACACTGTGTGTGAGTG
>CM074999.1:409303-428709 GCA_037576825.1 Pangasius krempfi
TCGACTTAAAAATAGCAATCACAAAGGGTGTCTGACTGTCAGTGGGTGTGTTCCTGTGTGTGTGTGTGTGTGTGTGTAAAGATTTCTGGAAAAGACATTAGAGATGACCTGTAGAGACGGTCGGTGTTCAGCTCAGCCACACACACACACACACACACACACACACACACGCACACACAGCTTTTTATGGCTTGTTTGTGCATGATTTTTGGAAAGGCTGTGAATGTTACGTGCGACTATAACAAAAAGAAGAGTGGATTTGCTGACATTTATGCACTCTGTAAAAAAATAAATAAAAATTCTGGCGTATTCTGCTAAAGTTATCATTTAAAAATGCACAAAAAACATTCTTCCCCCCCCAATAAAAACAGCAGATGAGCCAATCAACATGATTGACAGTCAGTCGTGTAGTTGTTTTGACCCCCAGAAGCCCCGCCCCCTTCACACCATTTCGCGTTAGTAATCTCTCTCTCGGTTTTCCCGGTGGACAAATGCGCTGACGTGGCTCTCGAAATGTTTTGGCTTTATTAATGTGAGTTATTAGTGTGTGTTCCACTTAGCTAACATTTAGCTAACGACGGTTTTAGATTGAAACAAACAGACGAAACGCCAGTCAGCGCAGACGTGATCAAGCAGCATGCAAACCCTGTCGTGATAGAAACATTGGGTGGGAAAGATACAAGCAGCGAGGGTTGTCTGTTCTGCAAAGAGAACTGGAGGTACAGTGTGAAAACAAGTTGCAATGATGTGTTTTTATTTTTATGATGAGACGCTGGGATCAGGGATGTGCTGCGCTGCTCAGGCTCACACTGCTTTAAATTATTGTTGTGTCTATATTTGGGGAAGAATATGACGGGTAGGTACTAAATACTAGCTGGATTATTATTTTATTAGTCACACACCATGCTGACACTGCTGATGTTCCTACACTGGGGGTTCTTCCCGGGTTCTGGGCGTGGGGTTGTACGGTTCTAGAGGTACTTCAGGTTTTCAGCTACAGATAGCAAGATAGAATCCCAAAACATCAGGTCTGTTAGATGCTGAATAAAAAGCAGAACTGAACCCAGAGTCCCAGATTCTCACACCTTCAGCACGTCTTTATCGGACGTTTCCTCCTCCTGACCGTCGCCACGTTTGAGACGGGTCGTGCCTGGTGAATATTTCGGAGGCCATATGCTGGCATTTTGTCTTGCCCTGATGGTCAGCGGGGTTCACGCGGGGCCTTGTTCCTCTGCTCAGGAACAGGTTTCATCATTTGTCTCCTGCCTTCTCTCCGTGTGTCTACCTGGACAGGATTAAAGTCATGCTCAGTGTGAGATCTTTCTGTTTTACTGGACTGGCTTGAGGCTGTGTCTGAGGCTTCATGCTGTGCGTGTGTGTGTGTGAGGAGAAACTGATATATAATTCAATGTGGTGCTGCTTTTTCACTCAGAGGCTGTGAATCATGTGTATTGACGTGAGTTTCAGAGTGCATGGACTATTTGTCATGTGTCCCTCTCTCTGTCTCTCTGAAAATCATGATGAAAAATGATCAAATTCCAAGACTAACGTAGTCGAAGCATAATTACCGCTTACTGTGTGTTTGCTCATGGATGCGTGTGTGCAAATAGACGTCAGACCAATGTTTTCGTGTGTGTGTGTGTGTGTGTGTGTGTGTGTGTGTGGGTTTCATGTTCTGTCTGTCTAAATGCACACAACTGTGACCTTAACGCAGGACACATGAGCAATTTGAGCGTCTTCCATCATCATCATCATCATCATCATCATCTTCATGCCACTAAGTCACGGCCCAAACTGAAGAGTTTTCCATCTTGTGTTATTTCACATTAGATGTTGGAACGATTGATGATAGTTTTTTTCAACACTGATTGTAAATAAAGCGATTGTGTGCAGCGTACAGCGACTGGCTGGACGAGAGAAGAAGTACTTTGAAGGTTTAAATAAAAATAGGAGGAGTAAACGGTACAAGAGGTCCATTTCAGTCGCATTCCATTTTTAAAGCTCCCCCATTAACCCAGTGTTTACCATTTACTCGACTTTAGCACCAGTGTGCTTCTTATTCGCTCTGTTTCCCCCTCCTCCTTCGTTTTCTTTCGCTCCTTTCCTCTTTTATCGTATTTCTTTCCCTTCACCCCTTCTCCTCCCTTCTCTCACCAATGCGCCATCCTCCGATTTCCGAGCTAATCTGATTTCAGTCCATGTAGTCTGCGCAGATGAAGACAGATCCTCCTCCGTTTAGTCGATTAGATAGTTAATCACAGTGTATTACAACCCCTCTGTTGGCTTTCCATTGAAGATGAGACACCTCTCTCAACCAAAGCACATTAGACGATGTAATCGCATTTCCTCTCCCTCTCTTACAAATTGAATGATATAATATCCCACAATTTCCAATATTAAAAAAATCCTCCAGTCGTTTAGTTTTCCCTTTCCAGTGGCTGTGTAAAACTTCATCACGCGCCCGTGATGGAATTACGTGATATCCGAGCCGCGCTCTCTTACGGGACTCGGCTGTATGGCCTTCCTCTAAGGTTGGCTGATTGAATTTGAGGGAGGTTACGCCAGCCATTTAAGGATTTCTACACGCTCCTGATTGATTAGAGCTTATCATATCATCTTGCCTCGAGTTGCCTGATAGGTCTTGTAGCCTTGAAACGCTTTGCTAGTAATGGCATAGCTTTCCATTTTCTTTGCCGTTACATGCAATTGATGTTAAATTCAAATCAGAGCTAATAGCTGATAGGCTCCTCTCACTCCTTCTTTATACCTGACAGCGGTTTGTGTGGAGGAGCAGCTCACAAGCTAGAAGAAACATTTTGTTCGTGTCGTCGCTAATTAGATTAATTAAATTAATTATTGCCCCTGTAAAGAGCTTGTTAATCTTCATCAGGACTGTTTCTGAGAGCGGTGTTTTTATGAGCAGAGAGATTCTGAGTAAACATTAATTATTTCATTGCTGTCTATTCAAATAAAATGGTGGCACTTTTCATTTTTAGGGTAAATGTTTAAAAAAAAAGTCACCTGTGTGCACTGTGGCTGCAGGAGTGCAACCCGAAGCCATCCGCCTGAAGGTTCGACACGCTGTGAGATGCTTTTCTGCTCAGCACGGCTGTAAAGAGTGATCATTTGAATTACAGTGGACTTCCTGTCGGCGCAAACCAGCCAAGGCGTTTCCGCCCACAGAACTGACGCTCGCTCGATGTTTTTTGTTTTCCGCACCACTCCGCTTAAAATTAAATAGACAACCTATAATTGTAACCCGTAGCTAGCCATTAGCTTCTGAGTCGTGGAGAAAAACACTGCATCGTTTCATTTTCTACATCCATCCGTCGGTTATCCATCAAAAAATATACACAGAGCACACTAAGGAAATGAAGCGCTCGTCTCCGCTAGTCGCTCAATAAAGTAGAGAAGCTGCTTGCTTTTAAAAAAGTGAGGCTATGAGGAATGTGTGGTTACGATGAGTGTGATTGAGGAGGGGGTGAGATGCTATCCGACGTCTGTTCATGTAAGTGGAAGTATAAGTGGTATAAGCTTTAAAGCAGTGCTCAGGATCATATACAACACGTATATCAATATCTACTCTTAGTTACGTCGGGGCTGTAGATGAGTTCCCGGACTACAATCCCCTGAATATAACACCGGATCTGCAATGCACACGGGAAAAAAAATGTAATAGTTTGCTAGTAGCAAAACAGAGGGGTTTAAAAACAGAAAGCAGCTCAATGTAATTAGCAAAAAAATGAAATATCGACGTTCAGCTACTAACTAGCATGGAAACAGTGAAGTCCTGATAACGTAGAGCAGAACGTAGAGAAAAAAAGACGCTCCAATAAGCAGTGATGATAAAGATAGTATATAAATGTTTAATACTATTTAAATGCGAGAGCGTGTGATATAATTATGAGTGTTGAAGTTCACCGTGGTGCGCACGCATTTCTGCGATTTTATCTAACCCTGAGTACAGCATCTCCAGGAAGCATTCAATTCATTTACAAAAAATATTGACTTATCCATCCATTGTGCATGTCTGTAAATGATTCTTCTCCATCCTAGACCACGCCCACTTCTGATTTAGATCCGAAAATAAATAGTTTCGGATATTTTGATATTTAGGGATAGCGTCATTGCATTACGTTACACTAGTGGTACATTACATACGACCTCATCACACCTCAGTTTGATCCTGGTTACTGTTATAAGAGAGAGACTTCCATGCCAGTGTGCTGGCCTGACTCCACCGTACTGCAGTGTGTGTGTGTGTGTGTGTGTGTGTGTGTGTGTGTGTGTGTGTGTGTGTGAGAGAGAGATGTAGCTGAGACAGACCTTCTCTCACCTGCTCAGCCCAGGTGTTAATTAGAACACAGATAATCCCAAACCCACTCAGCATGACAAGACACCTGATTTGGAACCTTCCTTTACACACACACACACACACACACACACACACACACACACACACCAAGCAAGAACAGTGTATTCACTGGACACAGTTTTGAATAGGATCCCAGTCCCAATACACACCTCTAGTCTCAACTAGACACCCTGTGAACTTTTTTTTAATTAAAATTCAGAAAGTGCTCCTCCTACTCACGTTACACGTGATCTCTTTTCCTGTGTGTAAATGGTGAATGATTAGATTCAGTTCAAAATAATTCACTACACTAACGGCGATTCAGCTTTCTTCTCCTTCCTCTAAAATGTTTCTCAGAGATATTTATTTGTTCCTGCTGTCGTTCTCGGTGAGCGTATAACCTTCAGCTTTGACCCTTTGTATAAAAAAATAATGTAATTGTTCGCTACATCGCTCCTCCTCCTCCTCCAACATGCTTCTAATCCTTATCTTTCTGTCAGTCTTGTTCACATCATACATCACTATGTGACTTTGTTTGAAGGCCTTGACTTCCTGGAGGCATCTAGGTGATCTTCAGCACCATGCTGCCATTTTACACACTTACCATCACAGGAAATTAAAATTCCTACAGATGTGTTTGAGCCGAATGCTCTGGTCATGAACGCGGACTCGGACAGGATGTAGTCACGAGTAAAATGTCTTTGGTGGCAAATCCGAATCATAACAGGAGATTAACAGGAGAAAAGCTACAAGTTGCAAATCTGTAGAAATAACAGACGCTCGTGAAGACAATGAGGGGAAAACGCGAGCTTCTTAAATACGCAACGTGCTGATTAGCAAACAGGAAGCAGGTGTGTGTTCACACCAAGCGCAGGTGAGTGAGCGAGCTGTAATGTCTGGACTGGATTCGGATCTGGAGCTTTTCCTGAATCCGGAAAAAATAATCGGATGATAACGATCAATTCACCCACTTAATAATAATAATAATAATAATAATAATAATAATAATAACGTCATCTTGATGTGTTCTTCAGTTTTGCTGATTTCTGTATAAAGATTTGAAGTACGAAGCAGAAGCTTGTTTTCACAGACGAAACAAGCGTTAGGACAAATCCTCCAGAGAAACGAGGCTAATAGGAGATTAAAGCGCGCCATTCTGCCGTCATTTTGCACCTCCATTTCAGCTCTCTTTCTTAATCAGTTCTGGTAAAGTGGTAAGTGTGCGGTGAGGCAGGAGGTCACCGAGCAGAAGGCAAGCATGCGGTGAATTATAGGCCTTTTCAAACTCAGCAGCCAAGTTACACACTGCCAGTGATACACATGAATAATGTATGAATGAAAACATATTTCAAGCCACCATTTGGACAGTGATTAGTAAAACAGACAGCCGTTGACTCGCGCAGGAGAAAATAGAGCTCTTTTTGTACAGCTGATTTATTTGGTGTGGATTTTAAGATCTTGGTGCGCACTCGCAGTTTTTTCAACACCAATTAAAACATCCTGACTTCATGTATTTGGAATAATGATTTTCCAATCTGTGGAATATTTGTAGAAAAAGCCCTGAATAGGACGCAGTAGTACAGTCACTACTTTCACCGCAGATTACAGCAGAGTTTCCCAGACGGGGGGTTCATCAACACATGCTGGACTTTCAGCGGGTTCTTGAGTCTGTAAAAGAAATGAATTGGGGTGAAACCATCGGAGAATTCGGTTCAGTTCCGTACAACAAACGCCTGGTGTGTAAAAAAAATCATTCATATTTTTGATAAAAGTGATGTGTAAATAATTTAACGGGTTAGCAAGCTGATTTGTCTGTAACTCTGTCACTTTTCAGCGTTGGCTAGCTAATTCGTTCTCGGCGACTGAAAACATCGTCATCTTTCAAACGGCGTAAAATGTTTTCAAAGGGACGGATAAAAAGAAAATCACAGGCCGAAGAAATTCCAAACACACGTCAGATAACGTTTATTTATTTCTTACAAAGTCATTTAGCGAAAACAAAACATTCAAATCTGGTGGAAAAACCAGTCGGATATTTCAAAGCGAAGTCGCATAGCTTTAAGACGGCAACTAAACGCTGACGAGTAAAAGTACAGTATTTTCAACAGGCAAATGTTTAACGTTAGTGCGTGTGAGAGATCAGAAGGGACTTAATGGAGGAAAAGTTTTGATTCATTCAAGAAGTCTTCAGTTTTTAAGGTGCAAGTATTTTTACTCTGTATACACATTTCAACCACTGATCTAATGACAGAAACAATTAGCCAATCAGATGAAGGCACACTACACTAAATCCATGATCTATACACACACACACACACACACACACACACACACACACACACACCACACAACCAGCACGCCATCCTGGCCTTAATGAAGTCCTCGGAGTTTAATTAAGTAGCTAAATTATCAGCAGTAATGTTAGCATTAATTATGCCAAATTACAGCACCAGAGAACGGTGAGAGGAGGGGGACGAAAGAAAATGTCAATTCAGCTCTCCTCACCTGCAGAGAGAGAGAGAGAGAGAGAGAGCGGAGGAAAGAGAGATGAATGAGGGAAAGAAACCAAATGTGTTTAGTCAGGAATAAGTCTCATCTGCTTCAGATCACACAACGGCTTTCTCAGATGCACGCGTGTGTGTGTGTGTGTGTGTGTGTGTGTGTGTGTGTGTGTGTGTGTGTGTTACGGTTTTAACCCCGAGCTGATGTCTCTAAAGGAATAACTGAAATATCTCTCCATTACATCCTGTAAACTTTACATCCAGAGTGTAACACAACGCCACTACCTGTATTCAGATTTAAACCTGAAGTGGGCGTGGCCTAGTAAACACAGACCCCACCCCTAGCTGACAGTTCCTCAAGCTCAGCTACATCTCCCGCACACGTTATTATTATTATTATTATTATTGTCCGCAAAAGATTTTCGAATGTATTTAGCTTGTTCTACTCCGCAATACATAAGAAATAACACACTCCAGACTGCGTGGTTACAGGAAGGTGGTCCGAGCCGGGGTGGTGTGATACGGCACAGCGCGAAGCAGAGTTCCAGCTAACATATCAGCGCACGGTCTGGAGTGTGTTATTCCGCTCATGATACAGCAATCAGCTACCGATTACACTGTTTACTTTCTTAATGAATGACACATTAGCGCTTAATAGTTCAAATAGTTACACGCGTAAACTCCTCTGTCCTGAAGCCTTTGCAAAGCGCTGACACTGGAGACTCCTTCCTTAAATGTTAAATACATAAAACTTCACCATATCAACTGTTCTCAAAATGTTTTCTTGGTTTGAACATGTTTTTTGTTAAATCTGATCTGAGCTAAATTATTTTATTATTCAGTTTTTCCTTCTTTCTTGTTAGGATCGATTTGACTGCGTTTACAATATAAGTGGGTTTTTTTTAGGGTGAAAGGGTTTAACTGTGAAGGGCTTCAGTTCAATTAAAAAAAAAAAAAAAAGCGCACTAGTTTTTGATGAGTCTCGAAAAAGAAGAGAGTGTTATCATGCCATCCTTAACGTTAATACAGTTACACAAAGCCGCGTAATGTTTACTAAAATAAAATATACACACGCTTACAGCAGACATGTCGTTTTATCTGATAAACACAAGCTCTGTGTGAGTGTGTGTGTGTGTGTGTGTGTGTGTGTGTGTGTGTGTGAGAGAGAGAGAAACAGCACATGTGGATGTGGATGTCACGGTGCTTTATCTCGGAGATGCTCCCTCTACGGACAGCCTCAAATGCTGCGTTATTAAATTATGAATATTAATAAAAAAAAATAAGACATGAAAAAAAAGGTAATAATTCTGCCGGTGCACAGAAATAATGAAGCTAATGTTGATAAATGGGGCGATAGCATGGCCGCCGAATACGGAGGTAAATTTATCTTAATTAATATCACAGACCTGAACACTGTGCTAGGTAAATGGGACCACTGGGGCTCAGAGCAGTCGCCGGAAAACACACACACACACACACACACACACACACACACACTCACACGCACACACACTTCTGTCAAAATAGGTTTTTCATTCTCCACTGCTCTACAGTACACAGGAATGATAGAGACATGGAGCTCACGTATTAAACACGTGTGTGTGTGTGTGTGTGTGTGTGTGTGTGTGTGTGTGTGTGTGTGATGGTGACCTGCTCACCTGCTTTTACCTGTGAATGTAGTCAATGGAGGGAAAATTCTAAAAATAAATAAATAAATAAATAAAAAGACATTATGAAGACAGCATTAACAAACTACACCTGCGTTTATTTCGACCGAGAGACAGAGAGAGAGAGAGAGAGAGAGAGAGAGAGAGAGAGAGAAAAGAAAGAAAGAAAGAAAGATAAATGAGGGAGGGAAATTATACGGCTACAAAGCATCCATTTATTAGGAAGTGGGACAAATGTCGTTGGAATAAATTAATTAATCAAACGCTTTTAATTGATTCCTCTGGAGTCGTAGTGCGTTGTGTGATTATGCTCAAGTGTTTAATTACGAATTTAAATGAGATGATGCTGTTTAATTAGTCTGGCCGGTGAATGAGCTTTCACACTCTTCTGCATAATTAGCATGTTGTGTGTGTGTGTGTGTGTGTGAGTGAGTGTGTGTGTGTGTGTGAGAGAGAGAGAGAGAGAGAGAGAGAGAGAGAGTCACATGGTTGTCACGCACTCATCAGAGCTCGTCTCCTACTTTCCATAATATATTTTCATACATATACAGTATATAAATATTTCTTTCTCCAGTGTGTGTGACTCATTTTTGTCTATGAAAACGCCACATATATGTATGATGACCTACGGATACATTAATAACATGTTATAATGCATTCATAAGGCATTTTACACACACACACGTTTATCAATTTCTTGTGTAAATCAATTTCTTTTCACGATTTACCAAACGTTTTTCTCTGTTTTTCTGCTGTTTTTCTTCTTCGTACTCACGTATGCACGTCGACGGATGTCAATCACAGCTCATTTGCATTTAGTGACGCCCACAAAACTCCATAAAAGGCCACGCTCACAGAGAGGTGAGAGCGCAAAACGAGGACAGAGCGGCACATTTCTCACAGGCAGAAGTCTACACCAAGAACAGTGCAGTGAAAGAAAACGATGATTATCTGATCATCTAAGCCGTGCGCAGGTCGCCACGGACGCTAAACGCACCACACGTCTGCTATTTAATTCTCTTTCAAGTGTCTCGCTGACTTTCGACGCCTCCCTCACACCGAGGCGCTCCAGCAGGCATCACTGGAGTCTCTAAAACACTTACAGGGAACTTAGAAAGAATTTCAAGCACAGTTCTTCTGATTTATGAATACGGGATTCATAAAAGGGGTCACAGTAACGATTGAAACGTCCTCTATCCAGCTGTGTGGACACATCAGGCTTCGAGTGGTCCTCAAACACATCTGTCTGAGGAGATGCCTTTCATTATGTGCCTCAGAAGTGGGAAACATGCTCCAAAGTGTGTGTGTGAGAGAGAGAGAGAGAGAGAGAGAGAGAGAGAGAGAGAGAGGGAGTCTTCCACAATAGCATGCTCCACTTTCACGTCAATGTAGAAAATGAATTTGTACACAGTGAAGCATGAAGGTAAATTCTCTCAGTCGAAGAGATTTGGGCCGTGGTGCGCATTTTTAGATCGTATTGTTAGCGTATTGTTAGCGCATTGTTAGCGTATCGTTAGCATTTCCCTCTTGGCAACACGCTGTGTGGAATTTTTGGACATTTTGTGGAACTGAAAGATTAGTTTGGTCGTGGTGAATTACAGGAGAATGGGAAGAGGAGAGGACGAGAAAACAGATGAAGTGGCTTTTGAATCCAATTTAATGGCAGCTTCCTTTCAAACAGCATTGCAAGACAATGTCCTGTTACTACTCTACGCATACGTGCGACGGAACGAGACGTGTCGCGTTAAATAATCTTAACGCCATTATGATGGTATTCGGGGAATGAATTCTATACACGTGTATTATCCTTGTTTTGAGCGAAGGGAACGTCACTGCTGTGAAAAGAGCTGCAGGATGAGACGCCGCGACACGCCTTCCTTTCAACCGTTTGTCCTTTTATTTTTAAATATATATAAAAAAAAAACAATGTGAAGGATTTTCTGGTGCTAATTACACCCGGATTGTACAGTCAGCTCACTGCACACACACACACACACACACACACACACACACACACTTCAGCATTCTTCTCTTGGGTTTCTGATTCTTTTACTCCCAATAGCAGGATTTCACACACATCAGATACGTAAGAATATTTTCAGAGCTCTCTTGAGCAAGCTGAAGAACTGCACACTGCGTCACGCGTATATGACAATACGGCTGATCATACAATTACACTGTCACGTGATATTGTACAGCACGTCTTTTTTTTTCTTCGGAGAAACATCAAGGGTGTGCGCAAAATGCAAGCGTTTAATCTACAAGAGTGATGCAGGAGCGGCCGGAGTAAATGTGCTAGCAGTGCTAATCCCTCCATCCTTCAACAATCACGATATACGGTTCCATATTTCAGCCTCCACAGCAGAGTATTTGCACACAGAATGATATGAAGAAGTGAGACGCGAGGCTGGGGCTGATTTCTTTCCCGTCCAGACTGTAGATTCATGCAGCCAATCAATGACAGTCGTGGTAGTCAGGTGATCGCACAGAGTGACACGCCTCCTAGAACTGCTCTTGATTTGCTCTGATATGTTTCACACACATCCCTAACACATCACGTAGAAGGTGAGCGTGAAATGCGAACATGAGCGAGGTGCTTGTGAATGAGATTAGATTTACTCTGTCATTATTTTATTTTATTTTTTTAAAATTATCTCTAAAATGCGTTTGGAAGAGAACCGGAAGTAAAGATAGAAACTAAACACACACAGTAATAATAATTCCTGATCCAGTGCAATTGGTTATTCGACCTTTCCAGTTCGTGCTAGTCCTTTATGCAGCTCAGCTGCAGGAGGTGGCAGGTACACAGGTGTGCTGGTTAAATGTTTGCTAGCAGGTGATCCTGTAGTTAGCAGATGGTGTTTGCAACTGATGCTAGCTCCTGGCAAAGAGAGACCCCTGGATCACACACACACACACACACACACACACACACACACGATTATATATTTACACAGAGTGACTTTAGAAAATGGTCAAGAATTCCTAGCTTGGGAATGGCCCGCCCAAAATACTCAGACCTGTACTCTCTAATTGTTTCTTTATCCTTTATTTATCTTATTAATAATAATTCTCACCATCCGCTCTCCTCCTGTCTCTCCTTCCACCTCCGTAATTAGTCTTTTTAATTGAAAAGTGTCTCGTGGAGTTCTGTGTACAAGTGAGATCCATTTCCAGCACATCACGTCCATACATCACATTCATATTCAGCATCTGATGCTAATTCTCTCTGTCTGGAGGCATTACGGCATTAATTTAATTTAGATCGAGCTGCCGTTAGCTCATTAGCACATCTAATTAATTCATTGACAGCGCTATTAAGACGTCTCTTTTCGAAAATTGGCATCTGGCGCATGCGTCTGTGTACTGTATATCCGCATGTGTATGCGGCTGTGGCTAAATCGGTGCGTGGCAGTTGGTGCAAGACGTTAAGATGACAGATCAGGTGACAAAATATGGAGAGTGAAAAAAAAGAACCTAATAAATGATTCAGATCTTTTACTAAATGTAGAATAATAGAGAAGCAGACAAGCTGAGGAGTAGAATATTAAAATAAATGTTTTCTTAATGTGGCGGTTAGCCACACACACACACGCACACGCACACACACACACACACGCACACACACACACACACACACACCGTGATGTTTAATTGTATTAACTTGTGCAATGACAGGAGGCTCGATCTCAGACTCTGGGAACAGGTGTCACTCTCCATGAACCATCTGTAGAGTGTGTGTGTGTGTGTGTGTGTGTGTGTGTGTGTGTGTGTGTGTGTGTGTGTGTATGTATATGACCTCCTAGCTATGTGTTAGCTTCTGTCTCTGTAGGTCTTTACATTTGGGATAGCAGAAGGGACATCACCATGGCGATAAAAACACACACCAAAAAGAGATCTTTCTTAAAGAACTAGAATCCTGACACTGACCTGACACAGACCTGACACTGACCTGACACTGACCTGACACTGACCTGACGCAGACCTGACACTGACCTGACACTGACCTGACGCAGACCTGACACTGACCTGACACTGACCTGACACAGACCTGACGCGGACCTGACACTGACCTGACACAGACCTGACGCGGACCTGACACTGACCTGACGCAGACACAGTCCTGACGCGGACCTGACACTGACCTGACGCTGACACTGACCTGACGCAGACACAGACCTGACACTGACCTGACACTGATCTGACACTGACCTGACGCTGACCTGACGCAGACCTGACGCTGACCTGACGCAGACCTGACGCTGACACTGACCTGACACTGACCTGACGCAGACCTGACGCGGACCTGACACTGACCTGACGCAGACACAGTCCTGACGCGGACCTGACACTGACACTGACCTGACGCAGACACAGACCTGACACAGACACAGACCTGACACTGACCTGACACTGACCTGACGCTGACCTGACGCAGACCTGACACTGACCTGACACTGACCTGACGCTGACCTGACGCAGACACAGTCCTGACGCAGACCTGACACTGACCTGACGCAGACACAGTCCTGACGCGGACCTGACACTGACCTGACGCTGACACTGAACTGACGCAGACACAGACCTGACACTGACCTGACGCTGACCTGACGCAGACCTGACACTGACCTGACGCAGACACAGACCTGACGCAGACCTGACGCAGACCTGACGCAGACCTGACACTGACCTGACGCAGACCTGACGCTGACCTGACGCAGACCTGACACTGACCTGACGCAGACCTGACGCTGACCTGACGCTGACACGGTCCTGACGCGGTCCTGACGCGGACCTGACGCGGTCTTACCTTTGACTGTTTTTTCTTAACAGAGTGATTATGTTCATCTTTATACACACATTAACAAACATTCTGTTCAAATTTGATTATAATTTTATTACTGTGCAACAACATTTTGCGTATTTTCACTCCTTTGAAGTGGAGTTACAATTTTCTTTTCAGTTCTGAATCACAATAAACACAACTTGACAGACACACCAGGTCAAATCTGGGGGACAGAATTGTGTAAATTTGATTTTATGAACACTAAACATCACTAAAATGTGTGAACTGAAAAAAAAAAGTGTGTGTGTGTGTGTGTAAGATCTTAATTACTTAATTAATATAATGACATACCGTAGTTGGTGAATGCCACATTAATCTCTACTTATGCCCGAAATATGCACAAATGTCAGGCAGCGCGCGTGTGTGTGTGTGTGTGTGTGTGTGTGTGTGTGTGTGTGTGTGTGTGTGTGTGTTCACAGTGTCTGTGTGTTTGCTTCTGACTGTTCTACCTGTTTAGCACTTCATTAAACATCTCCTTCAGTGAGACATGAAGACTCATGGGGCTTTCTCTGTCTATCTCTCCCTCTCTCCCTCTCTCTCTCTCTCTCCCTCTTCCCTCTCCCTCTCTCTCTCCCCCTCTCTCTCTCTCCCTCTCTCTGTGCAACTGGAGTAATTAACCCATCTCTCTCTGGGGTCTAATTAGGAAGGAGAATCTCCTGTTAAAACTGCATCTGGCAATTAGAAAAGACGTACACTCCTCTCTCTCTCTCTCTCTCTCTCTCTCTCTCTCTCTCTTCATCTGTTCTGAAGTTTATTGACTTTATTTGATTTCTTTTCATCTAAACAAAATGCTCACTTAGCAACAATTAGACATTACATTAAACATTGAAATATTTGTTGGTCAAATATGCGTATTATAAATAGGAACATCAATGCATTTGTTTTTTCATCCGTTCTCCTAAAAGCATGTTGAATTCATTTAAAATTAGAACGAACTCTGTGCTGCCGTTTGCTCGGAATAAAAACTGATGGACTCTTTCATGCGCGCACACACACACACACACACACACACACACACACACACACACAAAGGGACACACTGTTGTAGGGAAATCTATATATATATCTCTTTATATATAATCTGTATAATAATGTAAAGAAGCTGGTTATGCTTGTAAATTACGGATGTATGAAAACGGTAAACCTAAACCCACTATCCCATGGGCACGACTGATACTCAAATAGTGTGTAGGGAGAATAATAAAGCCCTTTAGTCTAATGAAGGAGATAAGCGTGTCTCATTAGAGGGTTTGGCTGCTTAGATACAAACAGCAACAAACGTTATGAATTCTGTCATCAACAGGGAACACCGGTAAATATTCCCAATTACTTTATTTCACTCGGGGGAAATTCCTAGTCATTGCTTCCCTTCCACGTCATTATCAGTTTTAAACTTTAAACTCATCATGCGTAAATGAAGCTTTGCATTTTTAGAGTCGAATATATTCATACAGTAAAAAAGCAAAGCTAATTCAGGTAGCTAAACTACCATAGCTTTGTATATACTATACTATACTCAGTTCTGATTGGTCAGAAGGTGTTGATAGAGTTCCTAGAGCAGCAGCTCTGACCGGAGCGCAGCAGGTTTATATCAAGTACGTTATCGTTTCTATAGCAACAGCTCATTCGCTCGTGTGGTGGGAAATCTGCATAAACAGAGGAGATGTTTATGTGACATTTGTGGAAGGAGTCTCCAGTGTGAAGCCGTAGCTTTACGTTTTGTGACTTCTTCGGCTCTTACGCTTCTCTCCGGTTTCTCGACACGACAAGCGGTGATTTTTTTATCTTAAGAGAAAAACGAGGGTGTTTACAGCTGCCGTAACACAGCACTAAATGTAACTATAAATGGATAAAAAGTATCCGGTCTAATATATGATGTGCTGTATAAGAGGAAATAAACACTAGGCGATGTGCAGTAATAGGAAAATATCAGTTTTAACAGTGACTCTGTTGTTGATTATTTTCCTATAACAGCATGACACAGTGTTTTATTCCGACTCGTGGATATAAGCGTCATGCTTTTTCCAGGTTTTACTAAAACATAACATGTTGTATCATTAATTAAAAAAAATTATTTAGTGCTTTCTGGAAATGATTTTATTATTTTATTATGATTAAATTTGGGTTAAGATTTGGCTAATTTGTGTATTTTATAACGACTGAAATGTTTTCCTTTTGTAATTCATGGAACAGCATGTATAATGTGTGTATCTGTGTTGCTGGCTGATTTGCACTGACTGAATCTGTTTACTTAATTTAGTTCATCCAATTAGCAAGACAAGAGGGATTTAAAGACAGATTAAGAAGAGAGAGAGAGAGAGAGAGAGAGAGAGAGAGAGAGAGAGAGAGAGAGAGAGACTAGTCGCATCATCTGAAGTCTTTTAACAGGGAAACTTTAAACTGAGTGTGTACTGCTTCCATCAAACTCCCATGGCTCTGAAGTAAAAACCCCAGGGTTAATTTGTTGCCCCACATGGTTGCCATGGAAGCGGTGCTAGGGTAATAGCACATGAGCTGTGATGTGGACGCTGGGGATGCTATTATACCGCCAATATAGACGAAAACATCATTATCGTTTTCAAAATTAGAGGTTGTCTTATTAAGGTAAGTGGTGTTATCAGGAGTGGAATTGTAAATGTGATTTAAATTCTGTTATTCTATTATCACACAATGAGTTCACTTAATTTAATTCAATTGTATTTGTGTAATACGTTTAACAACAGACATTTTATATACATACATACATATAGATGTTAGGGATGTAACCAAATGCAAACACTTTATTCAGAATGAACAGAGCTGAGCAGGAGGTGCAGTGTTTATTTATTTATTTAATTTTTTGAAGATGCTGATATTTGGCTCAAGCGCTACCATTTTCATCAGATGCAACAAATATTAATTCTCATAAAGTCCTCATTCACAATGCATTTTAAATTTCAGAAAACCCTAATTACACATTTCGAGAGACCAACGGTTTTAAAAAAATGTGGCTATCTGGCAGGTATAAGCCGACGTTCTGTTGATTTCTCGTCTTTGTAGATGCTGCGTAATCGTATCGCAGCACGCTCACTGCCCCATTATTGCATATTCCTAGTGGTCAAACATGGAACTGCAACACACAAGCTCTGATAGCTAGAGGCCCATTGGGGCAGGAATCACGCTGCCCCATGCTCACTGTATAAACACTTCCAGTGGAGGAGAAGCAGCACAGGACAAGACGGTCTAAAAAACACTCCATGGCCACTGAGCTTGGACAGAGCAGAAAGTGTGTGTGACGTACAGAACCATTTCATAGTAAATGTAAGAAATATCCTAAAGATTGAGAGGGAAAGAGGGATTATGGAGTGGATGTCTCCCCGCGCAAAGGCTGAGAAAAAGAAGAAAAGTGCGTCCAGGTTTTCGGGGAAGTTTCAGGCGTTCTGAGATGTAGCTGAGGTGGAGATTTTGCTGAAACCTGGCAACCCTGGTAAGTGATATTATCTGTTCAGGAAACACACCTGCTAACTATGATACATTAAAAATCCACTAGATTATATATAGCGTATAGAATAAGCCAGGGCTGATAGCGTCTCCACTTCATTTTAATTGAGGCTGTGTCATCTGGACTACAAATTATAAAAGATTTCAGAATCGCTCTTTCGGAGAAAACCTCTCAAATGATGACGATGATGATGTGAACCCTTTAAATCAATCGCGTAACTTTATTCCACATGCTGCTAATTTACTTCTCTTCTCTAACGTAGTGGAAAACCCAAAGAAAATAAATGCTGAGTAAGAGAAAGTGATGTGTGGCGAGACCTCGGGATGAATTATTCCCGTCAGCTTCCAGCCAAACCCAATCCGCAGCTAGCGCGCTCCGCCAGACGCTAACCGAGAGCGGCTAGCTTTCAGATTCTGTTGCTTTCCCCACTTTTACCGTCGATTTGAAATCACCATCAGGCCAAACCGCATGTCATGAAGTAGCACTTTGTTACCTGCTGCCTAGCGATGTTTGTGTAACCTCCTCACGATGAAAAGGAAAAAGAGCGACGGCTCCAGCGTGTTAAAGGAAAAACAAAAGCACAACTACTAAAACTGGCCACTTTTCATCAGGCGTCTTCATTTTTATTCCTCTTATACCACAGTACTTTCTCAGCGATTACAATTATTTATTTATTTACTAAAGAACACATACATTTTATCCATTTATAGTTGTATCTCATGTTGTGAGTTCCTGTTGTCGCTTACGTTACAGCAGCTATAAACAGTCGTTCCCTCAGCAGCGTCTTTATTCTCTCTCTTCACGTTGATAAGATTTTTTTTTTTTTAAACGCAGCAGAGAAGCACAAACCCGTCTGTCCCGAAGAATCCGGAAAACTTACAGCTTTACCCCTGGCACTGGAGACTCCTTCCGTAAATGTTACATAAACGCGTCTCACCTCACAGAAGGCTTCACTTTTCATCCGTTTATTATTAGCAGAGCGTCGGCCGTGTGCGAGCCCCTGTGAATGCGCCGTCACCATAGAAACGGTAATGCGTCACGTATGACGAGCGCATTGATAGAAACCTGCGCTGCTGTCCGAGCTGCTGCTCTAGAAAACTAATCAACACCTTCTGACCAATCAGAAGCCAGAATTCTACTGCGCTGTGGTGGAAAACTGTGTGGAAGTGTATTTGGTACACATAGTTTGATGATTCCATCTCTCACACACACACACACACACACACACACACACACACACACACACACACACGGTGCATCTGTTAGTAGTGTGTCCTGCTGAGTTATTGGCTCAGCACAGCTCCATGTGGCATATGTGCTTCAAAATCGTCTCCGATGCCATCTACCTCCAATTAGCCTCGAGTCCACACACAAACACATTTATAATATTTACAATATCCTCACGCACACACACACACACACACACACACACACACACACACACACGCTCGTGTCTTCATCATTAACGCTGTAATCCTCCGATTTCTGAGGCTCATGTTGACTTGCTCATTGTCTTAATGTTGGTTTTTTATGATTGTTATTGGTAATTGTGGTCTTTGGCTTGCTGTAGCGTTGTTGTGACTAATTAAAAGAATTACACAGCAAAGCAATTAACGACTAATGACTGACTCTCAGCGTGACTGCACCCTCATTATAAACATGTTTAAGCAGGTGTAGTCACAATAATGACGTGAAACTGTCACAGTTACAGCCACTGAAAGGTTCGAAATAATTAAATACAGACCGATGACATCAAAAAGAAACATATTCTCGTAATATTACGGTAATAATATTCTTCTGTTACGGTAATATTACGTTCTATAAAACTGCGGCTTCGCCCACAGGTTTCTCTAAATCACCTTTTCTCTGTTTTTCTCTCAGTCTTTATGACGTCACCGTTTGCATTTTTCTCCCGAGTCATTTTTAATGAATCGTTATGACGTCACATTTCCGATTTTTATATTCTGAGTTATTTTTTTATGTTTTTTTTCTTTGTGTCATTTTCTCATTTCAGATTTTCTTTTTCATCCTTTCACTATGACATGACATTTCTTATGACACGTTTTTTTTCTGAGGCACTTTCTTTCTTTCTTTTTAATGCTTTTCTTCTTTGAGTCATTATGACATCACATTTCTGATTTTTTTTTAAATTCGGAATCATTATGACATCACATTTCATTTTTTAAAAATTCAAAATCATTATGACATCACATTTCTGATTTTTTTTAAAAATTCAGAATCATTATGACATCACACTTCTGATTTTTAAAAAAATTCGGAATCATTATGACATCACATTTCTGATTTTTAAAAAAATTCGGAATCATTATGACATCACATTTCTGATTTTTTTTAAAAATTCGGAATCATTATGACATCACATTTCTGATTTTTTAAAAAATTCGGAATCATTATGACATCACATTTCTGATTTTTTTTAAAAATTCGGAATCATTATGACATCACATTTCTGATTTTTTAAAAAATTCGGAATCATTATGACATCACATTTCTGATTTTTTTTAAAAATTCGGAATCATTATGACATCACATTTCT
>CM074999.1:442133-454160 GCA_037576825.1 Pangasius krempfi
TTTTTTCCACATGATTCTTTATTTTCATTTTTTTATTGTCTGTTTTTTCCACATGATTCTTTATTTTCATTTTTTTATTGTCTGTTTTTTTTCACGATTCTTTATTTTCATTTTTTTATTGTGTTTTTTAATTTGTTATTATTATCTTTCATGATTACTTTCATTGTTTTCACACATCAGTTTTTTTCAAGATTCATTTATGTCGATTTTTTACAGGCTTCACTTATTTTCACACGTGATTCTTTCACATGATTCATTTATTTTTTCACTTCTGATTCTTACAGATGATTCATTTATTTCTGGTGTGGTGCTCCAGTTCAACAGCACGTTCGGGTGTGATGGTCCGGGGTGCACATACTTTTGGCCCTATGGTGTATACTGTATAACAAGGTGATACACACGTTTATGTGTTTTTTTACATGACTACGTGTAGAATAATGTTGTAGAAAAGAAAGAAAGCATCCCCCTTGTTTAGCTAATCCATTTTTTAATGTACAGAATTCCGAATTCTTGTCCTCCTCCGGTCCTCCCCGTGTTCTCCTCGGCTGCGTGTGCTGAGCGAAAGGGAAGCGTGGAGTGCGTCGCTCCACATGTCGGGCTGCGTGTCCGTATCACTGACAGCCAGGCGAGGTTATGAAAACAGTCATTCTTCCCGTCATCGCTCCATAGCCGGTGATTTAGCGGCAGGCCGGCCCTGCGCTGCAATAAAACACCGTCCGGCCGTTTGCAGTGCACTGGTGGATATCAGTCAGCACGGGGGGGTCACGTCCTGGCACCGGCCCACCTCACCTGCTACTGTGTTTTACCAACCGAGCTTGAACACACACACACACACACACACACACACACACACACACCGGACCCGCTGGACCTCCCTTACAGCATGAATTAGAGGAATTAGAGGCTGTGAAATAGATCGTTATTGTGCTCCTTTTCACTCGGCGTGTAATGAGTAAAAAATAAGTCGAGGTTCCGTTCACCTGCGTTTTCTGTTGTTGTTGTTGTTGTTGTCTTGTTTTTGGTTTTGTTTTTGATTTTCAATAAAAAAAAAATTCAAACCAGTCAAAGTAATATATGTCTATTTGAACTGTTATATGTAGTATCATATTATATATATTATATTATAATCATCATAAAAGATATTTTATATCGAGAATATACACTTTAGATCATCATTTCTGTTATTTATTTATTTATATATATTTTTTTTAAATGCAGCTCAAACTGCGAAGTTAGAAAGAGAGAGAGAGAGAGAGAGAGAGAGAGAGAGAGAGAGAGAGAGATGGAGCCAAAAAATAGTAAAATAGACAAATGGGCAAAAAAAAAAAAAAAATTATAATATACATATATATATATATATAATATTAATACATAATAATATAAAAAAATATATAAAAATATTGTTAAAAGTGGCATGCCAGTAAAAGCTAGTTAAATGGATACTTTACTTTAAATGTTTTTTTTTATTATTTATTTATTTATTCATTTATTTAGCAAATTAGGGCATATCTGTCATAAGTGTCTCAGTAATAAATAAGCATATTTAGCTGATGTTTGTTTGTCATTTTATTGCTCTTAAACAAGATTAAAAGTTTGACCCTAAATTCATCTATTTGTAAAATTCTGAACACGGCCCTTATGCACAGTCATTAGCCTGAAATTAGTAAACTAACTCTCAGCTAACGGCTACGCAGCTTATCGCTGGACTTCTAGCATAAGCCGAAGTTTTCGGGTTTTCAGCCGAAGGTGGCTCTGACAGCAGGATTAGTGAAAAGCTCTAAACTAAATCACTGCCTGTCGTTTATTAGTCATCGTGTAGACATCAGTGTTCCTGTCATTTTTATTTTGGGGGCTAATTAAGCTCCCGGTTCACAGGCAGAGCGGAGACGTCTGACACCCGGCGAAGACGGCGAGATGTGTGGAGAAGCGAAGCGCGGGACGGGGAAGCTGACAGGAACAGGTGCTCCAAATGCACACGGAATGAAGCCTCTGTCTCGGATATGAACTGATCCCATGTTCCATGACCTCGAAATTTATCAAATGGAAACATCGTTGAAAGTTTCTATGAAGTTCTTCCACTTCTTTCATCCGAAAACACTGGAGGCTTTGTTCTCTTAAAAAAAAAAAAAAAAAAAAAGTCAACGTGACTGTAATTTACCTTTAGTTGGGCATTTTCACTTAGTCACAGTGATTATGCTTCAAAAATATTCAGGCTTATCCCCGTCCCCGAAAACGCATGATCTCAGTGACAGATTGTAGTGAAAGAAAAACTGCACACTGACCCAGCTGTGAATTTGTTTTAACTGGAGAGCATGTGATAGCCGGCTGGTGGCTAACCCGCTCTGTTTCAGTGTATCTTTGTGTTTGAAACGCAGATATTTGCGCAGGCTTCTGCTCGCCCTCGGTGTGTGTAATTTTTGCATGAGACAAATATTTTCATGAATAAATGGAAATAAATCTCCAGCTCTTGAATTAGCTCTTGAATTTACCTAGTGACTAAACTTATAATGCTGGCGAACTGGGTGTGTTTGATGTGTTTTTTGTGTATTTTTGCTGTTCAGAAAATATCGGGAGAGAGCAAGTAGATCAGGGCTTCTGCTCGCTCTCGGTGTGTGTAATTTTCACCGTGATCTGATTTAGCTAGCGTCAGCGGCGGCTCGTTAATTCTGTCGATTTATTCACCTTTGACAACATTGTCAAGTCCAAGACCGGGAGGCCAAGACCAAGCCAAAAACCGAGTCGTAACGGGGTCGAGGCCCAGGTGAGATCAAGCGAGACAAAAGCGAGTCAAGATCAAGAAACCATCAGATCCTTTTCATGGCCAAGGCTTTCTTTCAGTGTCATGAGAATTCTCTTGAGAATTACCCCGAATCCTGCAGAATCGTTCTGGGCAATAGATTTAGGTGTATAACTGATGCCCTAGATGAAGACAGGTCCAAGGACAAACAGAAAACATCTCAGGCCTTGAATCTTGGATGCTCTGTGGAAATCTCTTCTTGACCAAAGCCACATCTCGTCATGTTTATTGGATTTATTCACAAAACTCACAAGTCTTTGGATGAAAAAAAAACAAAAGACATTATCTGTAATCAGAAGCTAAACAGGAATTTCCAGAGTGTTTATTCCACTGATTGATCTGGATTCTGACAGACCATGAGATCTTTCCCACTCCGGAGACAGACGGAGAACGTAGTGTCACACTGACAGGTTTTCACTCTGGCTCTCTGTCATGATGGACAGGAGTTTAAGAAGAATGGAGAAGATGGAGTTATATTTTTAAATCTAATAATTGTCTCTCTCTCTGGCCATTTCTCTTAAAGGATTTGAATTCCTGCCAATAATGTGACTAACGGCATCTTAGCAAGTGAAAGTTTAGCCAGTGTTTCCGATTAGATGATAATAAACCTACTTCTAGACAGTTTTCCTCATTTCAAGCTGGAAATGTTCTTCTTCTATTGGCAGATCATTTTTCTCATTTGACCCATTTTTTTCTAGAAGAAGAAAATGTTTAGCTTTAATTCAGGCTGAATAACAATATATTTGATTTATAATAATTTCATAATAAGAAACATTGCAACTGTTCACTTGAGAGGTTCATTTTAGCCGTGAAGCTGATACCCATTGGGTCAAACTATAATTTTGATATTTTTCAGTAGTTAATGATTACTAAAAATGGCATAAAATACAAGCAAACAAACAGACATTTTATTCAGTTTGTTTCCTTTGATCTCTGTGAAGACTTACCTAGCTATAAAACTTAGTAAAACGATAGCAGCTAACTGGAACAACAATCGGATCAACACTTCTGTTCGCTCTCAGTGTGTGTAATTTTAGCGATGCAGAGCCCCATCATACGTATCATCCCTTCAACAAAGTCCTCGTTCACCACACTATACATTTTAAATTCCAAAAGTGAAATAATCAGTACGTGTTTTGAGTGATCAACGGTTTTATAAAATGTTTGACAGGTATAAGCCGATGTTTCTCACCTTTCTAGATGCTGCGTAATCGTATCGCAGCGCGCTCACTGCCCCATTTAACTCCTAGTGGTCAAACATGGGAACTGCAACACACAAGCCTGATAACTAGAGGCCCATTGGGGCAGGAATCACGCTGCCCCATGCTCACTCTATAAACACTTCCAGTGGAGGAGAAGCAGCACAGGACAGGACAGTTAAAGACAGGGTTGCCAGGGTGGCAGTTTTTAATCCAAGTTGGGAACATTTAAAAATACTCCATGGCTGCTAAGATTTTGTTCTAAAGCAAAAATTAAATCAGATAAATTTGCACAAACAAAGGCAAAGTGTAAGTGCAGACAGTGTGTGTATGACCTACAGAACTATTTTGTACCAACTGCAAGAAATATCGTCAAGATTGAGAGAGGGAAAGAGGGATTATGGAGTGGATATGGAGTCCGTACATCAGAAATACAGGACGTGACCACCGTGGTGACAGAAAAGTGATGAATAAATGAGCTGATGGACTGGACGCTGCATGACTGTATGATGTTAACTATGGATGGAGTTCCATTAAAAATCCACTAGATCATAGCGTACAGCATAAGTCAGGGGTGATAGCGTCTCCACTTCATTTTATTTGAGGCTGTGTTGTTATTAATGTCCTCCTGCAACACCGAACTGTACACTCACTGGCTGAAAATCATGTTTTTTGTACGTTGTCATATTAATTATTTTGATGTTACTGTATTGAGTGTTTCGGAAAATAATAACTGGTTTCCATTAAAAAGTAGCTTTCATGTGCAGTGCTAATGAATAAATGTGATAGTCCGAGTGTGTGTGTGTGTGTGTGCGTGTGTGTGGCTTTTCTTTATCAGGAACTTTGTCTCCTTTTAATGTCAAGACCCACACCAAGACGGACGTGCTTTAATCCATTTAAACCTTCAGGATTACAGACGGATCGCTACTGTATCACTAAACATAATAATAAAATCCACCTTTTTTTTTTTTAAATGCATTTTCTCCACCATAGCACCCACTTAAATATAATATAATGCATGCAAAGTTATGTGATGTGTACTTCAGGTCTCTGAATGGCAAATACCTTTTTAAGCAGTAAATGGAGAGCCCATTAGCATCCTCTCTTCACAAAAATGCGGCATAAAAGCTAAAATCATGATACAATGTGCTTTTTTTAATCCGCCGATTTTCTCTTAGGTGACTAGAGTGGGTGTTAAAGCAAGCAAATAACACGGGCAAATGCGAGGGCAGCAGGGATCATCCCACGGAGGTGTGAAAGGGAGGGCGACCGGGGGCGGCGTTTTGGAATTAAAGCGCTGGAAGAGCGCTATATCACACACAAAACTTCACATTTTACCTCACGGTATTGTTATGATCTCAGGTTAATAGCAATTCCATTATGGACATGGAACAGCAAGCTTCTGTTCCTGCTTCAGGGTTCAGGCCTAGACGCATCAAACCCGTTATATATATATATATATATACATTTAATATATAAACATTCTACTATATACTGTATTCAAGCTGTATATAAAAGCTCCTATATGTCAAATGTATTGAAGTTATTGTCATTTTGAATACACCATGACCGTGTGTCTCTCGTACAAACATTAAAGCTTCTTCAATGAAATCGAAATCAGTCTTTTAGCGCTGTCCAAACGGTACAAAAATATAACAGATAACAAAACTATATAGATATTATAGATATATATATAAATGGACAAAAATATATAGATATTTATACGTTGATCAACGTTAACGTTGATGACTCATTCTGCACTAATGTTGTGATTATCTGATTAAAGGCTCTCTAGTGTTACATCATTGCTGGTTTTGGCCACAAAATGGCTGACATGGACTACAATATTCCCATCAGCCCCAGCACATCACGTGACCCTGCCCCATGCCTCACTGATCACTCACACCTGCTTCCTGTTGCAGCTAATTAGCTATTTAGCTTCTGCTTTCTGAGTGTTTCTTGAGCAAGTGCTTGTTGTTGTTGTTGTTGTTGTTGTTGTTGGTGTGTGTGAGACCTGTTTCCTGGATGCTTCTTACTGTGTAGCCGTTATGGTATGATCGATTCAGAGGGGGCGTGGCTTGGCCTATACTGAATGCTACTGGCATTTCCTGTTTCAGAAGTAAATACATCAACATCCAGAATCAAATCACGACTCTCAGGGGAAAGATTTCTGTTTTCTGCTTATGATTGTCACCCAGTGCTGCTATGTTGCTAAGAGAAATTCTTGGGAAATGAGATATTTTATGTACCTTTAAGAATGTAATATTATTAATGTAATACAATATATTATAATGTAATGAAGATGTCCATCTAATAGATACGTAACGACAAAAAGAAATCAAATTAAAACACCGATGCTGTCGAAAATTCCCGATAAGTGACTCTGGTGATAAGATTGCTGTCAGCGTGTGCCGAGAAAACATTCCCCACACTGTTACACCACCACCACCAGCCTGACCCGAATCTCCACCTGCTCCGTTTCTCCTGTAGCCTCAGATTTTCTGTTCTTGGCTGGAACTCGACGTGGTCTTCTGCTGTTTAAACCCATCATGGTTCAGCGTGATCGGAGATGCTTTTCTGCTCAGCGCGGGCGTAAAGAGTGGTTAACTGAGTTAACGTAGCCTTCCTGTCAGCTTTATCCATTCTCCTCTGACCTAGGGTTAGGGTTGTTCTCCTCATTACTGAAGCTCTTCAGCGGCTCTTCAGCCACGTGATTGGCAGATGAGCCTCGTTCAATCGAACTGTCCAGCAGCATTCGTCCTGTTTATTTATATGTAAATGTAATGATCAGGAGGAACATGAGGAAGCTGTACATTACGAGCTGGTGTGTGTATAATAAGCTCATTATACTGCAGGTCTAAATCAAGGCTGGTGTCTGAATTAATGATTTAAAAAAAAAAAATTCAAGCTTTTGGAACTTATTCTCAGATACGCCACAGCAAAGAGCGAGAAAATTAAAGGAAGGATTAACTGATTTACTGATAGACGTAATGACATTCGTTACAAGAGCGCCGTGTGTGTGTGTGTGTGTGTGTGTGTGTGTGTGTGTGTGAGCTCTTTTTGTCTTCAGGGATACGAGTACTCACGGTAATTACGGAAGATGAAAAAACTGACAAGCTTATCAAACTGGATTCAAAAAGCAGCTGTGACATGAAAGAAGAGCAATTTCAACATATCAGGAAAAAAAACCAAAAAAAAATCATTCAAGTACTTAAACACACCAGTCGCTTAAAAAATCTCTGAAGTGTTTGTGTTTCACCCAAAAAGCACACGGATCTACCGCTTTATATCATTTATACAGGAGTATATAATATAGAATATTAATACTGTAATTTAATAACAATACTATTATTTGATTTACATAAAATATCTAAACATTTGGCAAAGAATAAAATAAAAAGATTAGATTAATGATAAAGGATTAAAAATGTTAAATATATTAAAATATATGCATTTTTTTTTTTAAATCAAACGCAAAACACAGTGTAGATAAAACAATTCTTTTTCTTTTCTAACGTGACCTTGAATGTTAGAAAGGCGCTCTATAAACTGAACACATAAATACACAAATTAATAAATAACAATATTCATAAAATTATTCACCATTAGAAAAAAAAATCTCCAGGTGTTAGTTCAAATATTTGATATAAAATATTAAATAATAAAATATTCATGTATAATATAACAACACTATATTGATAGATATATTCTGATGTATAAATACTCTACTTTTTTATTTATTTTATTTTTGACTCCAGAAATCAGCCAAATATATATATGTTTCTATTTATTTATTTATTTATTTATTTATTTAATTTTCAGGTAATTTTTTCATGGACAATCCATTTATTTTCTTTTATTTATTTATTTATTTATTTATTTTTTGGAAATTTATATGATATACATTGAATTTCCAAAAGTAAATTTTACCAAATGATGCCAATTTGGAAAAAGAAAAAAAAAAGAAAAATAAATATAAAAATCCCACCCTTATGCATAAAACACTTGAGCTAAACAGTTCGTTGAAGTAAAATATTATTTATTACATTTTATATTCTATAAATAAGTAAATAAATACTGTGTAATGATTTACATATCCTGCGTTTCAGTACTCGAGTTTGTTTTTTTTTTGTTTTTGTTTTTTTTGGACAATCCATTTACATTGAATAAAAGTGATATTTAGAAAAAGCCCCCATTCCTGTAGCGTGTAATTAAGCGGGTCCTGCGTGAGCTGGATAAAAGTTCTGGATTTCCAGGAGAGAAAGCTGAACAATGATGTTATCTTTCACTTCATTTACACGTTTAGCGAGAATTATGCAGCTAAAATTGGTTCATCCGGAGTGTTTGAAAGTTTGTCCTGCTCCCAGGAACATCTGGAAGGAGGAGGATTGGAGGAAGGGTTTGGAGGATAGCAGTGTTTTACTGAACCCCGGACGCTGAGTCTCAGCGTAGCGCTTAATAAAACGCAATTCTAATCGAACCGTAGTTTGTAGTTCGTTTGTAGTCATTTTAATCGCCTTGTACCAGACAGGACTCAGGAGATCGTCGAGGATCCACACGCAGGAGGATTTGCTGAAAAAAAAAAAAACAAAAGCGTCAAAGAGTCGTCGTTCGGAGAGGCACGATGTCGCCAAATCCAAAACGTTACAGAAAACACGCACGTGAAAAACGTTACGCGTGAAATGTACGCGTCGTTTTTTCTCTGTCGCTTGGTACACATTCACTTAGCGCCGCTTAGCGCTGATTCTGGGCTCGTTTAGGGGCGGGGCTTCGTTAAGAGTCGTTAGTCCGCGTTCATACTGAAGAATTCTGCTTCGTTCAATTTCCCTCCATGCGCATGAGTTACAGAGCGGGATAAAAAACATGGCCGTCCCCATGTTAGCAGCGAGCTAATCAGCTAGCGGTGCTGTGTGCTGTATATTGACCTCAGAGCAGTGAACTGTAGAGTCAGCGCTACAGCTTTACAACGTGAACGTGTCTGTATGTTAATGAGCTAAAGCTGTACACATACACAGCAAAACTCGTTTAACGATAAAAAGCGCCGCTGTGTTTACTGCTGATGCTGCGAGCGGCCATTTTGATTCGCCGTCACTCCCTGAACTCCGTGACCAGCGTTCACACTCCACCAAAGTTAAAGAAAGTTGAGCTTATTTTTAATATTATCCTGTAATTTGACATTGGACTGTTCTGTCGTTCTGCCTCGCTCTCTCACACACTCCCTCAGTCCAGACCACACCGGCCTCGAAAACAAAACCATCCTGAGACGCAGAGAGAAAGAAACTTCTCGACCATTTCTGCTCACTGGATCTCGCCGGGTTTGCTCACGAGGTGTGTAAGTGTAACCAGCCGGATCAACCTGTTCTCACACACACACACACACACACACACACACACACACAACGACATCATAAATCCACATTCAATTTTACGCCATGCTGACTTCCCTGCGCTCTGCCCTCAAATCTTTTCAGCTTCACAGCAACATTTAGAGAACTTTTAAACTTCTTCCCACCACAGCGAATTCTGGATTCTGATTGGTCAGAACGTGTTGATTAATTTCCCATTAAAAACACTTTAACTTTTCCAGCATCTTCAGGACAGAGGAGTATTATTTTTTTGCTGTGTGTGTGTGTGTGTGTGTGTGTGTGTGTGTGTGTGTGTGTGCAGTCCCTGACTGAGGATCTTCAGGGTTTTTTTTTTCTTCACCAGATCAATAAATCTCTCATCTCCTCCTCAGCTAGCAGCTATCAGGAAGTGAGAGAGCGACGCTGTGTATCCCTGCTGAGGGGAGGAGTGGATGTCGTGGATGAATAAAGATGAAGGAAGGAATAAAACACTTGGGGTCGTTCTGTTAGAGGAAAATAATCAACTCCAGGGCGGTGTGATGGGACGCCTTTGTTTCTTTCTTCCTTTCTTTCCGAGAATGTTGGAAACATGATGTTCCACATCACCGTCATACCTTCCTCCTCCTCCTCCTCCTCCTCCTCCTCGTCTCGCTCACATCCTCACTCATTATCCATTAGCTAGCCAATTACGGTGTGAGTCTGGAGTCGAGGTCACATCCTGTAAGAGACAGGAAGTGTCAGACGGCGCTAGACTTTTTTCATGAACACTCACGTTTAGCAAATCTACTAATGCTAATACTGAGGAGTGGAAGATGCCGGAAAAAAGACATGGCGTGAACAACTCTGACACGCCGCTCCGACACGCCGCTCCGACACGTCACTGTGACGTGAGCCGCGCCTCCTGGTTACAGAAACATAGCGGGAGTTTTTTTTTGACAGACGGTTATGGTTATGGAGCTAACTATCATATCAGTAAAACTGGCTTGCTAACTAAGAAATTAACGTGCTTAGCTAGCTAGTTAGCTAACACGCCTCATTTATATATTGCTATAACAAACCTATGTACTGTAGCTTGCCTAAAATCTAAAACTAGCGAGCTGACGCTAGATATCTAGGTCACGTTGTTACTGAGGAGCTGAATGTAGAAAGAAAGAGAAAGAAAGAAAGAAAGAAAGGAATGAAGGAAGGAAAAGTCAGCTTTGTTGAAGCTCTGATCGGTCTTCCTCTGTATTTCTGATGAAATATTTCTACCTCCAGAACAATGCTAGCTGCTCGCTCAGGATGAAGTTGCATGTGGCATGTGAGATATTTTTATAGCTGTGTGTGTGTGTGTGTGTGTGTGTGTGTGTGTGTGTGTGTGTGTGTGTGTGTGTGTTCACACCCCGTCTGTCCAGAGAAGTGTAATTCCCTGTCGCACCGGGGATTTCCTGATGAAAGAATGCACGCGGTTGTCTATTAAGATATGTAAATTCCTAATCTCTCAAAGTCTGCTTTCACACTATCCTTTCCCCTCGCTCTCTTTTCCGCGCGTGTGTGTGCGTGTGTGTGTGTGTGTGTGTGTGTGTGTGTGTGTGTGTGTGTGTGCATCAGTAGCATTATTCTCATGTGTAGTGTATTTCTGATGTTATGTCTGTGGAGAGCTCAGTTCATCGCTAATTAGAATTATAGACGAGGAACAGAGCGGCCTGGAGAACTTTAATTAGAACGCACTCAAATGTTTATTAATACGGAACAGATCTAACACTTTCACTGACACACACACACACACACACACACACACACACACACACCCCTCCGAACGTCAGCATAGGCATGCGCAGCTCTGATTGGTCAGAAGGTGTTGATTAGTTTTCTAGAACAGCAGCTCTGACAGTAGCGCAGGTTTATATCAATGCGCTCGCTCTGATACGTCATCGTTTCTATAGCAACAGCTCGCTCAGATTAAAAAGAATGCGTAGTCTGTGAGATGTATGGAAGGAGTCTCCAGTGTCAGCGCTTTGTAACAGTCGGAGGTAAAGGTGTAACATCTTCAGGACAGAGGAGCGTCGCAGTTTCTGACAAGTTGCACCATGACAAGGAGAAAGAAAGAAAGAAAGAAAGAAAGAAAGAAAGAAAAAGAACAATTGGATTAAAATGGATACAACGTAAAAGGTGTTGTTCTTTAATACATAAGCAGTTAGTTCTGAGATGCTTTTCTGTGTAGCACGGTTGTAGAGAGTGGTTATTTGAGTTAGCGTAGCATTCTCCAAATCCAAAGGTTTAGTCTCAGTGATTGATGATTGATGATGAATGAATATATTTTATATATATTTTATTAGTTATTCTATAGTGTGTGAGGAGCGCGTTGATGAAATCAAGTAAAATCTGTGATTGTTTTTCTCTCTTCTACAAAAAGAGGCTGTTATTTGATGGGGTTTTTTTTTGCCAAAGGCTAAAATATGTCTCTCTCTCTCTCTCTCAGGGTTCTGTCTCTCTCTCTCTCTCTCTCTCTCTCTCAGGGTTCTGTCTCTCTCTCTCTCTCTCTCTCTCTTTCTCTCTCAGGGTTCTGTCTCTCTCTCTCTCTCTCTCTCTCTCTCTCAGGGTTCTGTCTCTCTCTCTCTCTCTCTCTCTCTCTCTCAGGGTTCTGTCTCTCTCTCTCTCTCTCTCTCTCTCTCTCAGGGTTCTGTCTCTCTCTCTCTCTCTCTCT
>CM074999.1:454260-476760 GCA_037576825.1 Pangasius krempfi
CCCTCTCCCTCTCTCTCTCTCTCTCTCTCTCCCCCCTCCCTCTCTCTCTCTCTCTCTCTCTCTCTCTCTCTCTCTCAGGGTTCTGTCTCTCTCTCTCTCTCTCTCTCTCTCAGGGTTCTGTCTCTCTCTCTCTCTCTCTCAGGGTTCTGTCTCTCTCTCTCTCTCTCTCTCAAGGTTCTCTCTCTATCTCTCTCTCTCTCTCTCTCTCTCAGGGTTCTGTCTCTCTCTCTCTCTCTCTCTCAGGGTTCTGTCTCTCTCTCACACACATTCTGTCTCTCTCTCTCTGTCTCTCTCTCTCACACATTCTGTCTCTCTCTCTCTCTCTCTCACACTCTCTCTCACACACACATACACACACGTTCTCTCTCTCTCTCTCTCACGTTATCTCTCTCTATCTATATTGTTTAGTGATAAACAGTCGCTCGGCTCATTCACAGTCTCGGGAAGATTCGTCTGCTCTCATTTAGCACCTGGCTGCTGGAGGGAATATCATAAAAATGTGTAAGGCTTTAGGGACTGAATACAACTGGAGTGCTAAAGATAACTTCAAGTAAACACCGTGTGTGTGTGTGTGTGTGTGTGTGTGTGTGTGTGTGTGTGTGTGTGTGTGTGTGTGTGTGTGTGTTGTCCTGAACAGTTACTACAGTAAATGAGTGGTGTCCTTCTTCTTCATCAGCTCTGAGCGTGAGGGCATGACGACGTAATATGGATTTGAAAAGACGTTTTAATACCAAAGATTACTAAAATTACGGTGCATAGTATATATACAGTTATAAATATATAAATAGAGCTATGAACAGTCAGGCGATGCTAATGTGTGCTAACCCCATAGTTATAATAAACGAATGAATACATTACTCCAGAGTACAAAGAGGATACGTCCGAGTCGGTCCTCAGAACTGTGTGGACGCTATGTGTAGACTGTAGACATAAACCTCACTTAGCTGATTTGCATTTAATTTCTGTAGTGACAATAACGTGTGTGTGTGTGTGTGTGTGTGTGTGTGTGTGTGAGAGAGAGAGAATATAAACACAGTGAGAACGTGTTTTATAATCAACAAGGTCTCGCTAATGTAGATTCTTACAGTTACGGTTATTACGGTAAAACCTTCCCGTTTTCTAATTTGTGGTTAAACCTAAACGTTCTTTATCTTCTGTATCACCTGCTTTTTCCACCTTTTTTTTTCCACCCGCTGTTTCTGTTAAAAGTCAGCGAACGGAGACGATTCTAGTCAGAGTGAGAATCCTGTTACGTGCTTCGCTCTCAGATTAGTTGAGCTAATTGTAAGCTAACTGCACTAGCTTAGGTACGCTCGCCAGACATTAGCAAGAAACCCAGTATGTTGTCAAAGGCGTTCTTAAAGGCTATCTGAAAAAAATATATATTTATGTAATATAAAATAAGTATGAAACATTTTGGAAGACATTTTGCTAAAGCGTTCATTTCCCCCTCTGTATGGAGACTTTTGGGACACGTGGCGTGAGCAGGTACTACGTCAGGCGATTTTCACCGCTGGCTGCCAAATTTTTCAGTTTGTCAGTTTGTTCCAAGGAGTTTGTTCCGTCTTGGATGGAGACAGTAGACGTTTCAGAACATACTTCCTAGTTCAGAAGGACAGTAATCATGACTTAAAAATGCTGAAATCGTTTCTAAAAGTTCTCCCGTTCCAGTGGTGTGTCCTCGCGATGCGTGCAGGCGGCGGCCATGTTGCTTCTGATGGCAGGATTTACTGTGTCGTTTATAGAAGGGGCCCATATGTCTTTTGGGTTCTGGGTCATGGATGCGACTTCCTGGACTCATCTCATGTTCATGCAGTCCAAGCGGTGCTTGCCATCCCGTACTGCACGTATGAAAACGAAACACGTAATCGTCCTTAACGTCGTCACGGAGTGACGCACTGATGTCTCACTCTCACACGCCTTTTTTTTTTTTTTTTTTCAGCCGTTCTTGGACGTCGTGTCTCTGCCGGTGTTGGCAGCCGCCCGTGTGGCCATGGGGGTCAGTGTGGAGTAAATAATTAGTGGAACTGGCTGGAGCTTTGCAGTGTGTGAGTGTGTGTGTGTGTGTGTGTGTGTGTGTCTCTCTATGTGTCTGTTCTTAATTTGGCTAACGCTCGCGACTGTGAAGAGAGATGTCATTATTTACGCCAGATTATGATTCCCGGGTGCCACCAAGGGAGTCCGTTGCCCATTCCACCGGAAAGCAAGCTTAAGCTGTTTATTTTCCTCATGCTTGTTTTTTTTTTGTGTGTGTGTGTGTGTTTTTGTGTATTTGTACCTTTTTTTTTACAGAATATGCCTCATTCTGTGTTCTGCTCTGTTAACAGGGTGTATTTAGACTGAATTACAACTAATTAATTGGATGTAATGTGATTTTTTTTAACAACTGTTGTTGTTTTTGTCGTATGAGGAAAGCCCACTTAACGAGCACACACACCCGGTACTAATTAAAAATTGTGTAATGGAATAGTTAAAGCCTCTCATCAGGGACTGGACATGTATACGATATAAAGTGTTATACTAGGCTTTTTTTCGTTTATTTATTTTTGGCACATTATGAGCACATTGTCGTGTTTTTGTTTTTTTTTCCCCTTCATTAAAATGACTTTCAGTCATGAGTGAAACAGGATGTGATGTGTCAGCAGGACACTTGCTGATTATTAAATTGCATTCGGGGTCTTTTTTCTAATAATCACGTCACGAGATTACTTTCTTTCCGACCACAAGGTGATTTTGAATCATCATGAACACCTCGATCAATGTGTGTCTTTACTGTAACATTCACACAAACTCGCCTGAGTCTTATGATCATTATCATTATCATTATCATGTCATGTCATTTAACTGTAACTTCCTGTAGAATTAGTGACTGAAGTTCAGCGAAGAAAACATCAGCTTCAGCTTCGTCACCTGAAGTTTCTGTCCAGGATTTTGTTGTAGTCAAGACAGAGCCTCACCTTAATTTCACCTGTTTAATGGCTTTTACTATCATCATTATTATTATTATTATTATTATTAGTAGTAGTAGTAGTAGTAGTAATGCTGCTGCTGTATTATTAGTATTATTAGTATTTATAAATGATATTTATTTCATTTTAAAACCATATATGAGCAATGCTGCGTTCATTACACGACTCATTGTAATTAAATGTTTTTAAAATGTGTTTCTCTCCCTTTTTTTTGTGAACCGTCCTCCCTCTGATACATTACAGCTTCCACTAAATCATCATTCTATTTTTATTTTGTATTTGTGTGTGCGTGTGTGTGTGTGCGTGTGTGCGTGCGTGTGTGTGGGTGTGTGTGTACACTCTCATTTCCTTCTCTTCCTCTTTTCGTCTACGGTCTCAGCAGCGCAGCGTCCTGGAGGTGGGAATGAGGCCATGGTTATCACGGGCTGGCACGCTCGGCCTGTCCTGCCCCGGCGCTTCCTCCTGGCCCGTGGTAAAGATCCTCAGAGTGCCAATCTGCCACCTCTCTCCATGGCCTCTGTGTCAGCTACGTCCGTCAGCCGTTACACCACAACTCCACTGAAGGGAATTGATTAGAGGTTAATTGAGAAGTCGAAAATGTAGCGTTTCAATAGGACTCATTAAGGAATGACATTATTAATAAAACATATAGATAATTGTTTGTGAGATATCACCTACCGGGGTGTCTGGCAGGTAAAGTCAGATTTGTGTGTGGTCATGTTTCTGTGAGTAATTTTCTGAAAGCTCCTAATGAAATCCATTATCAGGTGATAATAGAAGAACGAAGTCAAAAGGTTGGAAATCGCGGGTGTGAGACAGATCATCCACAAAAGGAGATAAGTGTGATTTCATTTCAACATCTATCTCTTTACAGAAATCTTTTTCTCTCTCTCTCTCTCTCTCTCATTGCTTTTCGATGATGTGACCGGTGTTGGCTTTAACATGGATCCACAGCACACAAATAAGAGCCTTACACACTTGTAATAGAATTTGGGATAATCTTTTATCGCACCAAGACACACATGGAACTGATCTGAAACAAACACAGGCCATAGTCGCGGAACATTTCAATATTTTTTCCCCTGAGCTTTAATAAATGTTTACCGTATTCAAATATTCATATTCAAACACTCCTAATTCCTAATTTTACAATTTAACAGTTACGGCTTTTCCATTAATTCTTGACAAACAATGGGCTTTGCTTTCATGTTCCATATATTGAATTACAAAAAAAAATGGAAATGAGTGTGTGTGTGTGTGTGTGTGTGTGTGTGTCTCGGGAAGAATTGAATTATGAGACTCACTTTCAAAAAACAGTTTTTTATCCTTTCAACTCCTTGGAATGTGTAGAAGCCCTTAAAAGCGCTTTGTCTCATTCTTCCATTCACTGTGTGTCTGTGCAAAAATCTGGCAATGACGCATTATTAAAATGATAAAGAGACAGAAAACCAGAAATATAACTCCAACAAAGATCATTTGGTCCACAGATGCAGCTTTACCCAAATTCACACACACACACACACACACACACACTTATGAATGTATATAAAGTCCAATTAAACTGCTCTTGCTTGTTAGTAGTTCTTTGCCGTCAGGTTACAGGAAGTGAAGTCACTCGCTGGTGCTCGAGCTGATTAATAGGTTTCTTCTCCACAGCGGTTAAAGCTGGAACTGTATAAAAAACTGTACAAAATGAGGACAGAGTGAAAGACGGAGTTAGCAGCCTCAGCTTTTCTGTTGATATTCCCCTGATTTGTGTCGCCTGTATCTTGTTTCCTTTACCTTGTTCGTAACGTGCACTAGGGATGGAAATGAATACGAATCTGATCCTAAGACAATCTGAACAGATACAAATACAGATACGTATATAGTGTATATATATATATATAGTGTAGTGTAGTGTATAGTGTGTATATATATATATATATATATATAGAGGTAAAGTTTGTATTATTATATATCATTTAAAATGACAGGATTTTAACAAATCTCAGAAATACAGATTTAATGTAAATGAAGTCAAAGTTGAAGCATCCAGGGTTCGGAGGGAAACGTTTGCAGAGAGGTGAACGCCAACATTTAGAAAAGAAATCGAGACGAGTGTGTTGAAGAAAATATTTTGAGTGTTGCACTTTCCGTGCGTTCTTCAGGGGCATTTTATTTTGGATCGTAATGACGATCGCGTCAAGTTGTAACACAACGCATGACAGACACACACACACACACACACACACCCCGGTGATGTGTGTGTGCATGAGACAGCATGCAGGATGCAAATAAGGAATCTTGAAATCACGCCGGTTAATTAATTGCAGACATTTGTTTCCATTAAATAAAAAATAACACGTGCTGGGGAGCTCAATTGCCGTTAATTAAGCTCGTTTGTAAATTAGCGAGCATGGTGCTTTAGCGTCGTGAGTGTAAAAAAAAAAAAAAGATAATAATAAGTTAGGCCTACATTTTGTCTTTACGTGTCTTCCCCTGAGGGTGCAATCCCTCCCAGGAGAAAGAGGGAAATTACACGTGGACGGGGCAGAAGAGAGGACTACAGGGGGTGGTAAATTAGCTGCCTGATCCACACTTATTGGCACACACACACACACACACACACACACACACTCTTCCCCCATTAGCCAGCGTCGACAAGCCTTCCAGCATTTTTCCTCCCTCTCGTCTCTCTCTCAGCGTGGCCGTCTCATATATTTTCAGTATCTCGCCGAGATACGAATGGACGACGATCGGTTAAATTGAAAATCAGACAGCCGCCTTGTCTGCCTGCTTCGTAATTAGCGAGAGAAATGAGAGACGCCCGGAGGGATAATGGCGCATAAAAAAACAATTTGCACCCCTTTCCACATTTCGCTTTGAACGATGCTCAGGAGTAAAAATTCCGCTTTCTCCCTGCTTGTTTCATAGATCGCACTGAATTTGCTGCAGGTCTTCAGGTGCCAGGAAACAGAAGCGTGTTTCCTCTTTTCGAGGAAAAGTAGCTGCCCAGAACGTTAAGGAAACGCGCTCTGACTCCTACCACAAGGTCGCTTCGTATCTGTAAGGGAACGCTCTCCGGGGGAACTGTACTTCACAGCGAAGCATGAACGTTAGACTTCCGTAAAAACAAAACGTTCCTGGAAAACAAAAACTCCAAAAAGATCTCTGGTTTCTTCTCTGGAACCAAAAACCAGGGTTTCCAGAACGTTCTGAGAACCAATAACTGTTAGCTGGGTAACGCTAGCTCACGCTGCCACATGACGTCATAAAGCTAATTTGCATGTTGATGGATTCACCAGGATCATTTGCATATCAAAACATGAAGATTTTCTGAAGACAGAACAGGAATTGGTCACTATTGTTCCCAGGGATCAGTGATTGGTCGTTGTATCCAGTGCAGGAAAGTCACTGGTTCGCTAAAGAAGTCTAAAAAGTCGCCGTCAGGAACCACACCTTCAACGTTCTTTAAACATTTTGTCATGAACCTTGTTGTTAGCTTGTCACTTGCACGTAGCCCTAGTGATGTTCATCACATCTCACTTTAACACTTTACACCTGCACTGTAAGAGAAAAGGCAGGCTGCTAAATGGCATATTCAGGAGTGACACCATCCTCAAGCACACATTTTTAGCATCTTTAGTATGTAAGCTGCCTTTTAGCGAGAAAGCTGCATGTCGTTTACCTTTAGAGTTTTACCCTGAAAAGCAATGACGTTCCAGTTATGTATATGTATATGTAAAATCGCTTTTAAAAGGTCACTATACCCACAATTCCAGATGAAAGATGCATATTAAAGGTAAGAAAAAAAAGGAAAGGAAAGGTACTTTTTTTTTTTCCTGAGAAAAAAGTAAGTTGAGATCACAAAACAAAGTAGTGAGTAGGTTTGGTCAGGTCTGGTGTAGCGCTGAGGTAACGACCTTCATCATGTCTCTCAGAAAATACAGAGCATTAAACTTTTTATTCCTTTTACACCTTTAACATGCAGGACAGAGGGATAGAGCACCTACAAAGCTCCAGGAGAAGCTAACTACCGCCCAGCTGTGCACATTTTAACGGTCACTATATCCACATTTCCACCTCAATACGTGTACAAAAGATAAGAGCACGAGCTCATAAATTCACTGATGTAGAAAATAAACCGATAGAAAGACATTTCGTAATGAAACGTAAAGGTGCAGGTAGTGGACTTTTAAAGCATTACAGTGAGGTTACTACAGCATCATTTATTCTGCTTCACTCCTTTCTGAAGCTAACGCCACCCTCATGTCCGGCTGAAATACTGGAAGTACAGCAGATGCACAGCAGACTTTTCTTTCTGAGACTGGAGTGATATAAAGCTTTCGTGCCTTCCTCCTCCTCCGTATTCTCTCTCTCTCTCTCTCTCTCTCTAATTATTTTACCCATAATCCTCCTGTCGTGCAGTGCAAATAGCTGTAGCCCAAATGGAGAAATTATGTAAATATTATTTAAGCGCCCTCGCGGTATAGGATTCATGATCTAAACCCCGAGACCCTCCGTTTATTTTCAATTTATTTGCTAATCAAGGGGCCGCGATGACCAGGGGGCATGTGGGCACGCGCGCATGTGTGTGTGTGTGTGTGTGTGTGTGTGTGAGGGTGGAGGGGGTTGGTTTGGTGCTGAGGTCATTATAGCAACCTTATGAAACTGAATTTCGGTCTTGCAAAGTGCACGAGAGGCTCCCAAAAGCATAATTTGCCTGCGTGCGCGCTTGAGTGAGTGTGTGTGTGTGTGTGTGTGTGAGAGAGAGAGAGAGAGAGAGAGAGAGAGAGAGACTGTCCCATTACGCGGTGACACATGATCAATAGGCCGATAAGGCGGAGACATCAGCGCGCGAGCGCGAGAACAATGAGGGATATCAGCGAGCATCCATCTTAATATCGCCGCCTGCGCGCGCGCCCTGAGACAGGCAAGAATCCGCCCCACGAATCACCCGGGCGCGTGCACACACACACACACACACACACACACACACACGCACGAATGTTTGTCTTGCCAGCCTTGTGAAGTCATCATTATTAACGCTGCTAATTAACGGAATTTAATTGATTACATTAATTACATTCATTAATTAATTTTTTAATAAATGCCGCATTTTTTTTTTAAACACTTTTCCTCCACAAATTTAAGGCAGTTATTCATATCCTTCTGGGGACACGTGTGGCCTCCACCCAGACATACAAGCATGCCCACCCACACACACACACACACACACACACACACACACTTTTATTTCGCCAGGTTTTCATGCTAATTCTATTACTGTTGGAACTTTATGTGATTTTATATCACTGGAATCGGCGGTGTGTGTGTGTGTGTGTGTGTGTGTGTGTGTGTGTGTGTGTGTGTGTGTTTAATAAAGCTTCAGGCTAAAAAGAAGGAGAGAAAAAAAAAAACCTGAATATATCACCCCTGCCTCCATCAGGAAAATAATTACTTTCATATCAAAACTCGGCAGGAGTTGACCGACCCCCCCCCCCCCATCCATCCCTCCCTCTCTCTCTCCCTCTCTCTCTCTGCCCGCGGCGCGAGACCCTCCTCGAGTCGAATCGACGGCAGGTTTTGAATGAGTGAATTTGTTATTAAAGCAATAAACACGAGCTGCAATACTTCTGATTCGGTAAACAACAAAAAAAAAAAGAAATAAAAGAATAAAGAGAAAGCCTCTCTCTCTCTCTCTCTCTCTCTCACATACACACACACAGCAGGGAAGTGACACACACTCGCAGGAGAGAGAGAGAGAGAGAGAGAGAGAGAGAGAGCATCTGTGCGCAAAAACAAAATATTTTTTTTTTCCTTTTCAGAATTCGATTTTATTATTTATGAAAAATGTTACATATATAAATATATTTGATAATTTATCATTTCTGAGGATTCCATGTTGTTCTGGAAAGGCGTGTAGCTCATGTTTTATCCAATGCTAATAACAAAAACAAATTATTAATAATAATAATAATAATAATAATAATAATAATAATAATAATAATAATCCATCTGAATGAATGCAGGATATCCGTGTTGAGGATTTTTTTGAAAAGGAGTTCAGAGTGTGTTTGAGGCTCTAAAATGTGGAGAATGCAGAAAGCTCTTGTGAGGAAGAGTGCTTCTCACGCGTTCACCTCTTCTCTCTCTCCTCCTGCCTGCGACTGCTCCTCCCCGCCGCAGTGTGTGCTGTGTGTGTGCTGTGCTGCAGGGGAAAGCTGCTCACTTTTTGGTCTCTTAGCCTCGGTGCAGTGTGTGTTGTCTGCAGTCGGAGTGTGTGTGGAGTCAGTGTTTTTCTGCGGGACGATAAAACCCAGAGGCTGCGTGATGGGGTACAGCAGGAAGTGACCTTTACCGACGACAGGCGCTGGAGGGAAATCGGAAGAAAATGGCGCCGGCTTCCGTTTGGGACTGGAGTCAGCGAGCAAGCTCTCCACGCTGAAAGGGCTGAGCTTGTGTAAGGAGGAGGGTCGTGTGTAATCAGCGCCGGGACACAGGGCCAGGTTCCGGGTGTGCGTGTCGGGGTCGGGGTCGGATTGGCGCGCGTGCGTGCTGGACGTGGGGACGCTGCGTTGTGCAGACTCGTTGTCGGTGCTCTGGGACACGTCGCTGTCCGAGCCGGGCGTGTGGAGCAGCTCAGAGGACAGGAACTTGTTCTGGGATTTGAGCAACTTCCGCTCTTGTTTGCGTTTCTTCTTCTCGAGGCGCTGTAGCTCGCGACGCGCGATCTCTTCCGGGTCCATGGGCTCGCCGCTGCACGTGGTCGGGTGAGAGTTGTGCGCCGGTCGACCGGGACCCTTCTTCGTGTTCTCCTTCTTCCTCCATTTGGCTCTCCGATTTTGAAACCAGACCTACAGCCAACAACAACAACATCATGAGGCCTCTAATACTCTGTGTGTGCAAAAGGGTACTAAACGGCACCGTTCCTTTATGCCTACATGGTACCTTCAAAGCTAGAAATGTGCACGTTGTCCCTAAAGGTGATATTAATCTTATGTCCTTTGAAATACATGATAAAGGTACAGAAGATAAAGGAACCACCCCAAGGAGCACAATGCACTAACTTCACTGACTTAAATCATTTCTAAAGGTGAACTCTATCCATAGTTCCAGGTGAACCCTTAGGCTCCTAAAGGTACTAAGGGTACCATGTCAGTGACAAGCAAAGCTACACTTTAGTACCCTTTTTAATAATTTAACAATAAATGACAGGAAGCACAAAGCACCAGTACCTTCACTGGCTCCACCTTAAATCTTTCCTAAAGGTGCACTCTATCCATATTTCAAGGTGAAAGCTACAAAAGATAAAGGTACCACCCCAAGGTACTCTTTAGTACCCTTTTTTTCCCCCCAAGAGTGTACAATAACGCAATAAGGGGCACACAGTAAAAACTTATTTTACTAATTACTTAATATTCTAGTGAAGTGCGCTCTTAGAAATGAAGGTAATAAACCGTACTCTTCCTTGTCACAGAGGTGGTACCGTTATGGGTGCACTTTTAGTACCGCATCTTTCATCGTTAACGCTTTCCTCTTAAAGCTAATTATGGTCAATATTAATTGTACCTATGATCAGTACCATATTAAAGTACAATTATATGGCACTTTTATAATAACATTTAATGAGAACGCCGAGTCTGCTGTTCTATTAATACACTCTCAGGGTAAAAGGGTACTAAACTGTGGTACCCTCGAGAGAAATGTGCGCGAAGTGTACCTTCACTCCGAGCGCCAGGCCTAAATACGTACATTTATGCACACTCGATCATCCCGGGGGGAAGACAGCTGACATATTAAATGTACAAAAATAAATAAATAAGGGTAGCACTCCAGAGACAAAAAGGAACGGTACCGTTTTTTTTTTCTCATTAGATATTAGTAATAGTCTAAACAGTTTCTTCCCACAGAAGTCTAAGCTCTTACGCAAACACATCATTCATCTTTCTTTTTTAGATCCAGCCTCCAGCAGCAGATGCGCTCTTCTTCATTTCTCATTCAGTGTAATGGCTCACTCACAGAGAGAGAGAGAGAGAGAGAGAGAGAGAGAGAGAGAGCATAAACTCAGAAGAGATTTTTGGCCCGGATGTGACGGGCAGTAGCTCGCGCTCACCGGCTGCCTTCTGCTCAGCACTGATAAGCATCCGTCAGTGGTGTTCATGACACAAACGCCACGCTCGTGACGTGATTACGAAGTTCCGATTTTGACTATAAAGCCACTAATCGTCTAGGAAGGAACAGGAACTATCTGGAACCAAATCGAAGTCTTCGTAAGATCGCCATCACACTCACAGGAACAGTTCATTTCATTAATCTCTTAAAACCTACATCATCATCATCATCATCATCATCATCATCACGGTACCTTTAAACCCAAACCTGGAGATGTGCGTGGGCCGCTTAACTCTCTACCTGAGATCTTCTGAGAAAAACGTGATGAAGGTACAAAGAAATAACAGAATCTCATCATAATGACCCTCTTTAAGAGGAAATAAACACTACAGTCAAGTAATAAAAACATAAAGAATAAACCTGTGTGTGTGTGTGTGTGTGTGTGTGTGAGTGTGTGTGTGAGTGTGTGGGACAGGGACAGTGATATCTGTGATGTTTGGCCTTGTGGAGGACATGTGGCTGGTCCCCAGGAGGAAAGGAAAGCGGAGGGGTTTTGTTAGAAAACGTGCAGATTTCATAAATGACTTCATGTCTTTATGTGATGGTCTGAGTGATGGTCTGAGTGATGGTCTGTGTGATGGTCTGTGTGATGGTCTGAGTGATGGTCTGTGCGATGGTCTGAGCGATGGTCTGAGTGATGGTCTGAGTGATGGTCTGTGCGATGGTCTGAGCGATGGTCTGAGCGATGGTCTGAGCGATGGTCTGTGCGATGGTCTGAGTGATGCTCTGAGTGATGCTCTGTGTGATGGTCTGAGTGATGCTCTGAGTGATGGTCTGAGTGATGCTCTGTGTGATGGTCTGCGTGATGGTCTGAGTGATGCTCTGAGTGATGCTCTGTGTGATGCTCTGAGTGATGGTCTGTGTGATGGTCTGAGTGATGGTCTGTGTGATGGTCTGAGTGATGGTCTGAGTGATGGTCTGTGTGATGGTCTGAGTGATGGTCTGAGTGATGGTCTGTATGATACTCTGAGTGATGGTCTGTGCGATGTTCTGTGTGATGCTCTGTGTGATGCTCTGAGTGATGGTCTGTAAGACCTGCTCTCTCTTTTCCTCGCAATAAAAATAAAAAGCAGCAGGTCCTGTACATCTGCGCGCGCAGACCCTCGGGCTCTGTGACCGAGTTAAAAACACGCAGAGCTCCGGTTTAAAGCCAGAATCGATCCTGAACCAGGCGCGCGTGCGTTCAGGAGAAGTGCAGAATCCTCTCTCAGAACGCTTCTGAGTTTAAAAACAAAAAAAAACAAAAGCGGAAAAGTTTCTCTCTGTTTTGCTGTTAATAATCAGATTTAGGCCAGACGCAAAGAAAACACTCGGGTCTTTGTCTAAGACGCCTCGCGCGTGGATCACTGGATCACTGGATCAGGAATAAACACTGTGAGCCTCCTCCGGCTCGTGAATAATCATTAACACGTTTGTTTACCTGCACACGTGACTCGACCAGGTCCAGGCGGAGCGCGAGCGCCTCGCGCATGAACACGTCCGGGTAATGGCTCTCGGCGAACGCCTTCTCGAGCTCCTCAAGCTGCCAGCCGGTGAAGTTTGTCCGGGTTCGTCTCCGTTTACAGCCGGGACTCTCTTTATCCAGATCTCCCGAGTCTAAACACAGCGTGAAGAGGGTTTCTTATGAATCCGAACTGCACGAGATCAACTGCCGGAGCATCACCTTCTCATCTGCCCCCAACTTATTTACCCCAGTAATAACCCCACAGTAATAACATGCACGTGCTGGATTCATTCACTGCGTGACCCCTGTAGCAGGGTCGGCTTTAGTGTTTTTAATAATAATAATAATAATCATAATAATAATAATAATAATAATACTAACCATAATTATAATTATACTAACAATAATAATAATAATAATAATAATAATAATAATAATAATAATAATAATAATAATAATGCGAGTATGTTTCTATAAAATACAAGTTGATAGCTCTGCTTTAATAGGTATAATTACAATAAATAAATCCATAAATATGCTACAACATGAATAAGATCATTTATTATTATTATTATTATTATTATCATCATTTCACTAAAGGAATCTATAATTTTGTTAACAAGTAGAAATAAAATCTAAGAGTTCTCAGCTCGAGCTCGATTTTTTAGAGCGAGTCAGTTTTCAACGAAGTAATTCGTTTCATGAACTTATTTTCTTTTCTTTTAAATAAAAACATTTTTTTATTAAAAAAATAATAAATAACAGCACTAATAATAATAATAATAATAATAATAATAATAATAATAATAATAATATGTCTCCAATGAAAGGGTTATGAGTTTATACTATAAGAATATTTTAAAATAATCCTGACGCGTGAGGGATGAACTGCTCACAATACTGAATGACTGTATAATAATAATAACAATAATAATAATAATAATAATAATAATAATAATAATAATAATAATAACAGTAAGTGGTGGGGTTCTGTGGCTCACCGGTGAGTTTGTACGCCTGACTGTCCGCATTAACGGCGCAGCCGGTCGCGAGCAGAGGACTGGAGCTGACTACGGAGGCCGAGCAGGAGCCGTTTAATAATCCGTCTATGGAAAAGGGAGCAACAGCCTGCATCTGGTGTCCGGTGATGTCGTAGACATGGCGGTGGTGGTGGCTGAGGTGGTACGGGAAACCGACACCGGCCATGCCGTACTGCGCGCGCGGGTGCTCGAGCATCCTACTGTCCATCATCTCATCTCCTGAAGAGAGGGAGAGAGAGGGAGAGAGGGAGAGAGAGGGAGAGACGGGGGGAAGTTCCTGTTCAGAGAGACGCTGAACGCCGCACGAGCTCCCGAGTCGCCGTTAGCGAGCGCGCGGACACGGCGGACGGCTGAGCGCGCGCATGCTTCACCTTCTTCTTCTTGAATAAAAAAAAAAAAAAAAAAAAAAAGAAAAATGAAGTGGGAGTGGAGAAAGCGGCTTGGCTTGTTTTTTTTTTTTGTTTGTTTTTTTCACTTTGTGAGACGAAATGATTGGGGCAATTTGGGGACCAATGGGAAACGTTTATCCCAGGTGACGTCACGCGGGCGGTTTAAGACGATTTCCGCGTCGGCAGCTAATTTTACCTGAAATCCACCTCAATACACAAGAACAGCACCGTCACAACACGAGACCGGGATGGAGCAGACAGGTGAGGAGGAGGAGGAGGAGGAGGAGGAGGATGAATTATTGACTGATTCCTATTTATTTACTTTGTTTTGTGTTTTTTTTGTGTGTGAAATCAGCACTATACACTGGAGGAGTGCACGACTTTTATTATTTATTTATTTATTTATTTATTTTTGTACAAAGCCAGTGACAAATCGGATCTTATCCCATCATGCACTCTGTCCTCTGGTCTGTAACGCCCTGTCCCAGCTGTCACTGCACCTCCTCTTACACACATCTCTGCACAAGTCGAACAGAAACATCTGGCAGCTCAGGCGCGCGTTTCTGCTCGGATGTAGAGCTGCACAGAAAAGCAGATAAATAATTATTCATACGCATTCATTTACAATAGCACGAGACACCGGAAACGCGCTTCTGGTTTATGACGAGCACGTGGGGTGCGTTTGTCTTCATTTATTCTCCACTTCTGTTCATGTCCTTGTCCAGAACCTGTGTGTTCTCGCTAATGTCCATAAACAAGCCCAGTTCCTTTACAAATCCAATGTATGTAGTGATTCAGAGCACAGTTCCGCTTCTTCCATCACACTGAATCACTCCCGGTCCTCCGCACGCGCACCGGCTGTCCGCAGCTCGAGGCCTACAGCAAGATCATCTTAACGCAAATTTAAAGGATTAAAGTATTTTTACAACGTGTCAGGAATTTCTTTATAAAGAAGAAGAAAGACGAGTAAAAGAGTGAATAAATGTGTGTGAGAGTGATTTACACAGGTGTAGATCAGACCATCTTAAATGTAAACAATATGCATGCTTCCGGTTTGGGAAATAAACATTTTATTAACAGAAATAAGAACAGAACTCCTAATCCGTGGTGTGCACGTGTCAAGTAAGCAAACCCCAAACCCCCAACACCCTACACACACACACACACACACACACGCCGTCCTCTTCCATCTCCATTACCGGAAATTAATTCTGCTTTATTTATCCGATCTCTCAGCTGCCAGAATGTTAATGCGCGTGGAGCAGGGTGGTGTGGGAGCTGACCCTCCGAGGCTCGCGGATTGGCGTGTTGTAATAACCTGAAGCTTTCGCCAGAAAGGCGCGATAATTGTTACCTTATTAGCATGCAAATTGTTTAATTAATATTATTATGAAGAAGCATATAATCCGCTCGTCACTTGACCTCTCAGTCTGTCGAGCTGGCCGCCTCTCTGCATTTCAATGTGTTCATCTGGAGAAAGAAAAAAAACTCTCTCTGTGTGTGTGTCTCTCTCTCTCACACACACACACACACACACACACACTTGTGCGTTAAGAGGCGCTCGTTTCATCCCCGACTCCTTTCCATCCCTCTCTTCAAACCCAAACTGAAAACAGCGATTGTGCAAATCATTTAATTCTGTTTCTCTCTGTCTTTTTTTTATTTCCACTTCATCATCATCAAAAATCAGTACTTACCCTCTTTCTGTTTGCTTTTTTGAAAGGTTTTGGAGTGCGCGCGAGAGTCAGAGTCAGACAAGCACACACACACACACACACACACACACACACACACCTCTCTCTCTCTCTCTCTCAGTGGTCAAGGCGGGTTTATTGTCATTTCAAACTCACAAAACTGCAAAAAAACAATAGAATATGAAGAATTTATACCTAATAACTGGAGTGTCCACTGAACTGGATGTGTTTATTAGTAGCTGTGTGAGTGTTTGCATCCTCTCTCTCTCTCTCTCTCTCTCTCTCCCTCTCTCTCTCTCTCTCAGATTAATTCAGGCCTGTCATTTAAACAGCTGATGAAAACTAGTCATATATATTCAGAACCCCCGGGTTGCACAGGTGTGTGTGTGTGTGTGTGTGTGTGTGTGAATCTCTCCCCGTTATTAAATCTCACACACACACCCAGGCAGCAGGTGAACGCGCTTGCTTCGACACTTAAGCGCTACTGAAGATACACAGGCTATATAAATCACATTTATTATTATTTTTAATTAACGAGTTGATACGCGAGCGCGGCGCGTCTTAATTACTTAATTAACTTCATACGAGTTCATTATGAGCCTCAAAACGAGTCGATTTACAGATAATTAGAGTGAAGCGCAAATTAATGGTGAGAGGTGATTCAGTGCAGCCAAATGACTCTCTCTCTCTCTCTCTCTCTCTGTCTCTCTCTCTGTCTGTCTCTCTCTCTCTCTCTCTCTGTCTCTCTCTCTCTCTCTCTGTCTCTCTCTCTCTGTCTCTCTCTCTCTCTCTCTCTGTCTCTCTCTCTCTCTCGTCAGTGATCTGGTTTCTTTTTCTGTTGAATGACCTGAATGATATTGTTTATTACATTTGAGTTTTAGACACAAGATGGTTTTAACAAATCATTTGAGGGAATCTATGCTTACTAACAGAGTTATAATCTTACTGATGGTCCTGAATTTGTTGTATTGATTCCGTATCCTGTAGATGATTCCTCCTCACGCCGTGTCAGATCTCAGTAAACTGTGAATTCTGTAACAGACTGTGTGATAGCGCGCGTCTCCGCGTCAGATTATACGATGAAGATCCTCTAACGATAGACCTGCGATTAACGTTCTGATATCAACGTGATCCGGAACTCGGCTCGAGCAGAAAAGGGGTTCGCGTAAACACACACATTCTTCACAGTGAGCTCGAGGTAATGAGGAGATTATTATCTGTCCATTAGCATGTTTCGTTCACGTTTCTCCATCGCCGCTACCGTACCGTAGCTGTGCCGTGAGTTTGCCGTCGTCCTGCTGGTGGATTTTAGACGAGCGTCTAAACACTTACTTTGTCGTCGGCCGTGTTTGGTCGCAGTGACACTAAACTGCATCATATTACGCGTTGTAGCACTGCCTAGCTCAAACCATAGGCACAGAATTCTTTTACGATGCGTGATTTTACTTTACAGCATAAACATGACTTTATTTGATTATTTTAAAATGTCATACTACATCATACTACTAATACTGAACTCTAAGCGGGATCTGTTAAACGTTTAGAGTAAAACTCATATAACTCTTACAATCCTTCCAGTGAAGAGTTTCATACGTCAGAGAACAGAGGAATAAAGTCCAAAAACAAAAGAAAATACAACAAAAGTAAAGTGTCATAAAAAAGATCAGGTTAAAGTTGTGTACAAATGAAGCTCTAATGTTTGTTAGGTGTGTGTGTGTGTGTGTGTGTGTGTGTGTGTGTGTGTGTGTGTGTGTGTGTGTGTGTGCTATATTAAAACACAGTGACGGTGGTGGTGTGATGAAGCGGAGTTACTGTAACCACCTTGAAGCTGATTATTTTCCTCTAACAGCACGTCCCCAAGTGTTTTATTCCTCTTACACCACAGCAACTTAGCAACAATTACAATTGTCTTTTTTTTTTAATCTATTTATAGTTACATTTAATGCTGTGGAATGTCAGGGAAACAAGTCAGTTCCTGCTCTCACTTACTCTACAGCAGCTATAAACACTCGATCCCTCACCAGCCGCTCTTTATTCTCTCTCTCGAAGTTAATACGACAAAAAAACAAATCGCAGCTTGTCGTGTTACCGTGGAAACCGCAAAGAAGCGTAAACTCCTCTGTCCTGAAGATGTCGGAGAACTTAACGTTACAGCTTCACCTCTGACTGTTACAATTAGGTCCATTACTCAACTTCTGCATCAGTGCTCTAATTTAATCTAGCACTCTGCTTGTATTGTTCTCTTCCTGATACATCACTCTGCTTGTATTTCTCATTTGTAGGTCGCTTTGGATAAAAGCGTCTGCTAAATGAATAAACGTAAATATAAATATAAATGTAATCCCTCTCTCACACTAATGGGACATGTTACAGGATTGTCGCTAGTGGGCGTGGCCTGAGTAGACGTTATCCATTTTAATGAATATTTAATCAGAACATTTTAAAAACGTCTAGATAAGACACACTCGTGTTACAGGACTGCAGCTAGTGACCTGTTTAGACGTTTTCAAGTTCTGATAAAAGATTGTAGTGACAGTGAAACCTATAAGAATACACTCAAAAGTAAAACTACACTAAATTAAAGAAACACTGTAAATACTCGAATTATTACCTTAGAAAATATCTCATTTAAGCACGTGGGAATTTATTTTCCGTGCCATATTTAGGACTAACTTTAGCCAAACTCCAACATAAACAAAACCGTAAAACATCAGAGAAATAAAACCAACAAAGGGACGCTAAACTCTAACGGAATTAAAAACTAATAAGAATGTAAAAGTGAAACAGTGCTTTTTTTTAAGAACATATTTGTAAATTAACAGTATTAAACTGATTTTTTTTTTTATGTGTAATGTCTAATTTTGGTTAAATTTACATTTCTAATTTACACACTGAGATGTCTTCGAGTAAGAACAGCCTAAAAAAAAAAGAAATCGAATTAAAATAATATTTATAGATTTTATAAAGCTTTCCGCTAGTTCTCTGCCTATATAGGTGTGTAAGATTAAACGTTTTAAACGGTCTAGTCGCACACACATGAATCACGCATGTAGTTTCTAGGCTCGGTTTAATTTCAGAAAATTACCAGCTTTTTTTTTTTCTTTTCTAAATTTAGCATCTAATGAGGAAAAAAAACTTAAACTCTAATGGAATTACTAGAATTTAACACAAAACAAAAAATGTAAACCTTCTGCGAGCAAAAGCACACAGAGGAAATATCAGCAGATAGACATCGTGAGGGCACTTAGAAAAACGGAAACTACTGTGTGTGTGTGTGTGTGTGCGTGTGTGTGTGTGGTCACAATGGCTGTACAAATCACTCCATGTTTAAGTAAAGCTCTGACTCCATGACTCGTGGTTTATAATATTTTCTAGTTTAGAATGCAGATGCAGCCCAAAGCCCTGTTCAGACGGGATTAGTTTCTCATGTGGAGGCGTTTAATGGAATTATTCCGGGAGGATTTCTGAGTATTTCTACGAGTCTGGAAGATTACGCTGTATTTTCCCTTCTATAAACTGAGCAGCAGGAATAACTCCAGCTAATATAAATCCCGTCTGAACGGACACGTGGGTAAAGATTGTGTTAAATCCTGTGTGTGTTTTTTCTTCGGTATAAAGACGCTCCAGGAAGCACTCGCTCTTTTCTCTTTTCTTTCATCTCCGAAACCAGAAGTTTAATAAAAGCAGAATAATAAAATCTAGACGAGGTTTAAAAGGGCGTGTCAGAGAAGCGACGCTTCAGAGGCTTTAGTGAAGGTACTGAGTTCCTACAGACATGTTATGGTCATGTGACCTACTGATAATGACGCGTGGCCACGCCCCCTACAACAAGCGCTTATAATAAAGATCAGAACAATCAGTGTGTATTAACATGAGGTGTGTGTAGTGCACATGGGGTTTACACACAGATCACTTACCCCGTGTGAATCGTTCAGAACACACACGTGTCTGGAAAATCTAATCCCGTCTCAATAGACTTCAAAATGTTTACATTTTAGTCACGCTAGCTTTCAGTCTGAGAAACGCTGCAAATGAAATGATCTTAATTTCACAATATCACCATAAGTGACAGGCAGTGAGAAAACATTTTTACAAGCTAACCTTTTGTCACATGAACGTGCTTTCTACCAGGTATGTTTCACGAGTTAGCTAGCATACCAGGAACAAACGCAAACAGCTTAGCATCTGAGGCAGTCTGTTCATATATATATATATATATATATATACACATACATACATACTCACACACACACACACACACAGACACACATGGATACACAAGACTTGACTTTGTATAGCTAAATTCATACAGGAAAGCTGAATTGCAAATGTTTACTACAACATTTCTAGCCACAGCAAAAATGTGGATAAATTGCTAACAAATTTTTCAAACTTCACAATTTCACAAGAAGACGCAAACTCCAGCAAATTTCTACTCTAACTGAAGCTGTAGTCTTTCCCTGTGCTTCTCTTGCTGATTTTTACAGAACAGTGCATCAGGAGCTAAAGGAAAGACTTCAGATTTAACAGCAAGAATCCATTCTCCTTGAAGATTTCCTTTAAACGCTGTACATCCCTGCTTGCTAACGAGATAGCATCATAATTAGCTAGCTTGGTGTTGGTATCAAAGTCAGAACTATGATGTCATAACTACGGAATTGAAATGTGATCATCTGTCGTGTACAGATAGACGGGTCTGAGCGATAACACATAATTTGAAGAACTTTTAAACTAGTATGTCACTGCGCATACACATTAACTGGTTCCTCCGCCATTTTGAAACAGGAGTTGCATCGTATTGCAATGGCTTCTGGGTAATTTCCCAGAAGATCCTAAAGTCTACAGTGAAGCCAATCTTCATGTAACAGAAATCTAGCAATTTTCACTCAGTAAAATATTGAGATGTCAGATGGGTTTAACCCATCATGGAATAATTGCAAAAGGAAAGTCAACCAGAACAAATCAAGTTTAGAACTGGGCCACAGAGAACGTCTGGACTAAGATGGATTCTCACACTCAAACCCAAGACCTAAATCTTAAGTGTGGTGAATCTGAGAAGCATGAATAGATCTCCATGAAGGATCACCAACTACAGATTGGACCTTTTGGGTCATCAAGGAGCAAAGGGATATTTAACCAAGCAGGAATTCCCTCACCATGTGGATGAAGGCTTGGAATGTTCCTCAGAGATGTTTTACCTTTTTTTTGGTGTTGCAGTGGCAGCAGACGGTCCACAGGTACCGGGCCGTCCTCCACAGCAGGATGATGAAGAGGCCGCCGAAGAACGTAACCATGGACGAGGCGAGGAAGGCCCACCACATGCGCTGGCCATTACTGTCGCACGGCACGTCGGCGAAGTACGGGATGATCAGGTCCATCTTCTTCGGGTTCGCCATCATGGAGTTTTGGGAGGGCTCGAGCCGAACGTCACCATCTTTAGCTGGAAGCATGCGGGCCCTGAATGCTCATCGGCCATGTAGACCCGCTCAACGTGGGAAGAGTTAGCAGGATGGAACCCCACTGAGAAAATGGAAATCAAAAGCGAGTCATGTTTATCAGTGGTGACATGAAGTTCACGATTCGGATTAATCCGTACTCTGGGAATCGGATTTAGCAGTGAATCCATGTAAAAGCATGTCTGTGGAGTTCAGCTGTACTCTTTATCACTGCGGCGTGCGTGTGGAGAGAAGGAGACGAGGAGTTCACATGACGGCTGGCGAAGAAAGAACCAGAGAAAGAACTTATTGGTCTTGTTCTTGATTTTTAGAGGCAAAATTTACATTTAAAAAAAAAACAAAACAGTTGTTTATTTAGCACTGGATTTATCTGAACCTTTTAGCCCATGATTCTTTAACAACATCAGATATCATGGAGCTTCACGAGTCCTGAGGTGAGATCAGCTTCAGTCTGTGTTACATTAGTCCTTCATTAACCTGTGTGTGTGTGTGTGTGTGTGTGTGTGTGTGTGTGTGTGTGTGTGTGTGGTATTAAAACGGAAAATAACGCGACTCGTGGTGTGTTTTCTTTTCATTCCGCTGATATTAAACTCCTGTAGCTGGTGTTGTTTCCGTTCCTGGGATTAGTTTTCTCCGAAACATCAACGCAAACACGAGACAGGATATCCGCTCCTATTCCTCCTCTTCAGTTATTCCTCCTCTTCTCAGTTATTCCTCCTCTTCTCAGTTATTCCTCCTCTTCACACGCATTTTATTCCCCGTTTCTTCTCCTCGATGATTTACCGGTACACAGGTACACAGAAGGGCGGATGCTTTTCATGAAACACAAACCAAACCTCCGAACCGCTCCGAATTCTGCTTCAAGTGGCGCAGAACATCTCAAATCGACGCTTTAAATCCGAATGAAATATTTTGTGAAGAAAAAAAAAAAAAAAGGTCATTCAGTACCTCATATATCCGGTCCTTCTCTGAGGCTGGAATAATAATAATGATAATGATAATAATAATAATAATAATAGTAGTAATAATAGTAACAGTGATAATAAAGAAATGAAAAAAGGCAACAGGTTTGGAGAAGCGGTGAGTTGGACGGGAGCTGAAGCGCTTTCTCCTCACTCACGGGAGCGCGCAGGTTCTCTTGAGCGCGCGTTTCTGTCTGTGCTCGAGAAATGAAGGCGGGGAGCTGCGCAGTAGCCGTGACAAGGCGGCGTCCCAAATCTGTCACACACACACACACACACACACACACAATAATTCGAGATAAACTAGAGCGACACCATTTTGAGAAAGCGTCCAGAAATATGTCAGATTGCTCACTTCCTCACTGCTGAGAAACCCAGGAAGTTATTTT
>CM074999.1:515536-531889 GCA_037576825.1 Pangasius krempfi
ATCGTATTGGATCAGGAGTGAATTACAGTGAATCGAATCGTATCGGTGCTGAATCGAATGGAATCGTATTGGATCAGTAGATAATTATAGTGTATGGAATCGGATCGGTGCTGAGTTGCTTCACATCGTACTGGATCAGTACAGCACTGAAGCGTATTGAATCATATTGGCGATGAATCGAATCATATCAGATCAGTAGCGAGCTGAAGTGTATCGAATCATTACTTGTCTAACTTTATTGTTTTTGTATATTAAATCGTACCGCACATATTGAGATGTGTATCATATGAAAGAGGGAGATTCAAACCTCTACTCCTTTCCCTGTGTGTGTGTGTGTGTGTGTGTGTGTGTGTGCAGGTAAAAAACAAGACACATGGTTTGTAGTGGATCCTCAGACGGGTGAGAAACAGACGAGTTTAAGCACTGCGTCCTCTGATTCCATCTGTCCATCGGCTCCTCTCCTCTACATCGGACGCACAGGTCAGTACACGGGCAGCTAACTCTACAGGATAAAGCCGTTTCTGTATTTATTCAACTGGGAGGGTTCATCTGATCGGGAAGAGTGAGAGAGAGAGAGAGCGCGAGTGAGAGAGCATGAGAGCGAGAGAGAGAGTGAGTGAGAGAGAGCGAGTGAGTGAGCGAGAGAGTGAATGAGTGAGAGAGAGAGGGAACAAGCGAGAGTGAGAGAGAGAGAGAGCGAGCGAGAGAGTGAGTGAGAGAGAGAAGTGAGATGAGTGTCTCTCTCTCGTTCCTTTCCCCCCTTACTTACAGTTTTTTTTTCACATCTTGTGAATATGCAAGAACACTACTGCTAATAATAAAACTTCCTGATTCAGCTTCACAGCTTCAAAACAGCTCACACACACACACACACACACACACACACACACACAGAGGATACTGGGCAGATTATAAAATAAACTCATGGTTATGTTTTTCTTTTATATTTTAATAATTTAATTTCATTTGTTTTTAGAGTACATGATCACCATGTTTGATACCAAGACACAGGAGCTGCGCTGGAATGCGACCTATAACGATTACTCAGCTCCCCTCTACGACGACCAAAAATACGAGTACAGTAAGTCCCACCTCCGCACACGTCAGAGCGTAACTCTGCATTCGGGTACGCATGGTTCACTGTGTGTGTGTGTGTGTGTGTGTGTGTGTGTGTGACACAGAGATGTCCCACTTTGCGTCGAGCAGCGACGGCCTGGTGGTGACGGTGGACCGCGACTCGGGCGACATGCTGTGGATGCAGAAGTTTGAGTCGCCCGTAGCCGGAGTTTACCTGTGGATTCAGGACAGCCTGCGGCGAGTGCCTCACCTCACTGTCGCCACGGAAACGCTGCGATATCTCACGTTTATGGCGCAAAATACTCACTCGCACACCATGAGGTGGACCTACCAGTTTACACAGGAGCAGCACAGCACCAAAACACAGCTCGTGTAAGACGTACACATGTAGCATAAGAGGTCTGTTTTAATATCCCGCTGACTTCTGGATTCTGATTGGTCAGAAGCTGTTGATTAACCGGTAACACGACAAGCTGCATTTTTATTGTCTTATTAACTTTAAGAGAGAGAGAGAGAAAAGAGAGGCTGGTGAGGGAGCGACTGTTTATAGCTGCTTAGAACATGAGAACGAGAGCTAACCTGTTCCGCGACATAAAATGTAATTATAAATGGATAAAAAGTATGACATTCTGTTCTGTATTAATTAAAAAAATGTGTTTTGTTTTTTTTTTCATCGCCAGTCCCTCTCTGTACGTGGGGAAAATGGATTCTCACCTGTATGCCTCCACCTCTCTCGTCCATGAAGGAGTCGCCGTAGTGGTGAGTTCCACGCTCGTCCATTCTCATTCGTTACAGATAGCGACCTTTGACCTTTGACCTCTGACGTTTTCCCCCCTGGCAGCCTCACAGCCTCACCCTGGCGCGTATCGAGGGGCCAACCACGTCTGGCGTGACGGTGGGGAACGGGCGGGGTGAGTGTGAGATCACGCCCAGCACTGACGTCAAGTTCCCACCAGGAAGCACCAACCCGCTGCAGAACCAGTGGCTAATGATAGGTTCGGTCCACACACACACACACACACACACACACACACACACACACACACACACATGCAGGAATACACAACTACAGTTACATAATAACTACTAGAGGATTAACGACTCTCATAAGCGTTCAAAACTCTGAGTTGAGCATTAGTGTTGATAAACAGATAACTCTTACGGCTAGTTCACATATTATGCAAATTAGCTCAGAATCGGAGTGGGCGGGGTTAAATGCTTCCTGGCGCTTTTTGGTTGATTGGTTGTAGAACTTGTGCTGTAGTGCCACCAGTGGCCTGACTGGACTCAGAACCTTTGGTGCTTGGACCCCTAATCAGATAGTTTTTGACGGAGGCTCCGGAGTGGAACGACAGGAAAGTGTCAGCTCTTTATACCAGTCCGAAGAGTTCAGAGATGCGTCCTGACGTCTTCAGGACAGAGGAGTTTACGGTGCTTTACGGTTCCTCAGTTTGTCTTCTTAACCTCAAGAGAGAGAAAAAAGAGAGTGAGGGAGTGACTGTTTATAGCTGCTGGAACGTAAGTGAGAACAGGAACTAACTCGTTTCCTGAATGTTAAATGTAACTATAAACGGATAAATAAATTTTTTTTTGTAATTTGCTAAACTGCATGGTTGGGGTGTAAGAGCAATAAAACACCTCCTGTGCTGGAAAATAAACACCTTGTTATGGTGGTGACAGTAACTCCGCTTTGTCTCAGCCCACGTTACACCACCCTGTCGTGGATTATTTTCCAGTAACAGCACGCCCCCAAGTGGTTTATTCCTCACTTATCAGCTGGCTGTTATCTGGTGTCAGTCCACCAGAAGAGCTTGTGTGTGTGTGTGTGTGTGTGTGTGTGTACGTACACCTTCCTCTTTTGCCTTCTCATAAGTATTTTGCAAGACAAACTCAGTCATGTATAAGTCACAGGGCAGTTTATATTGTGGTCTGATTCTGGACAGTGTCTCTAATGATGAAGTTTTTGTGCTTATTTTCCCGACAGTTTGATCAATTTTCTGATTTTGTTTATTTATTTATTCCCATTTCCACTATTAATGTGGAACAAACAGCTGAAATAAACACAAAGATATCAATCACTTCGCATCACACTTCCTCAAGTGGTTGCACAAGTTCCTTTTCACGCTTGCGTTTATTTTCCTTCCACTTTTCCTGGAGTGTTGCAGTGGCAGCAGGCTGAGAAGGTCAGTGAGAAGGTCAGTGAGAAGGTCAGTGAGAAGGTCAGTGAGAAGGTCAGTGAGGAGGTCAGTGAGGAGGTCAGTCCAGACTTCTCTAGCTCCTGCCACAGATTCCAGCTCCTCCACAGATCTTCCCAAGCCGACTGTGAGATATGATCTCTCCAGCGGCGTCTCTGGATAGTGGATAGTGTCTGCTGGGAGACAACCAAGGGGCTCTGAGGTGCCTTCTCGATTCTCTGAGGCTCTCCCAGACTGTCGAGCTCCTCACCCAGTCATGAGGCGTAAACCCTACAGAGTAAACCTCATGTCCTCCACCTGTGCTCACAACCTTAACCACACTGAGCTCCCTGAGCTTCAACACCGCTGACTCATGCTCTCATGCTCTCTTTACTCATCACTCAGGAATAAGATCTCAAGATACCTGAACTCCTCCACCAGGGGCATCATTTCTCCTTCACCGCACACCATGGCCTCAGACTCGGAGCTGCCGATTTTCACAATTTCAGCTTGCGTGAAAACCAGGCCTGGCTTCACGGGCGGGTCCGGATTGGGGTTAACCGGTTAACACTTAGTCCCTTACGTAGCTTTCACAGAGGTCATCAGGTCTATGTTCTCCCCTCAGATCTGTTCATCCTACTGGGAGCATTAATCTCCTGGTGGCGTCTCTCCTGAGGTTCACGAACCCCTTCACCACGACAAGATCTCAGTCCTCAAAGGGGTTCATTAAAAATACAGATGGCAGATCGCTAGTCCTTAGCGTTAGTAGATTTCTTTGTTTGTTTTTTTTTGTGTAAATGTCTCCAAAGTGTATCAGTAGAACAACATGCTTTATTCCGCTTTACACTTTTACATCGTAATAATCACATATTCTTATGTAACGATTTTGATTTGCTATAAGATGAAAAAAAGGTTTTGGAAACTTCATTTATTTTGTCAGTGATTAATTGTGTGTGTGTGTGTGTGTGTGTGTAGGCCATCATGAAGTTCCCCCTGTGGCCCACACCACCATGCTGAGAGAATTCCCAGAGAACCTGCAGCGCTCCGGTGATGTCATCCCTCCTCGAGGATCCGCTTCCGCGTATCGCCCCGGAGCTCACCCAGTGAGTTACATACAGCGATTTATATACACATATATATATATATATATTGTGTGTGTGTGTGTGTGTGTGTGTGCGGGTATACATATCTGTGTATGTTTGTTTTTTTTGTTTTTTTTTAAATTTGTTGTATGTTTTAAATTCTCCTTAAACACTGCGTTAAGTCTTAATAATTTTTGACCTCTTACGTGTAGATGCCCCCAGTAACGCGGGAAAGTTCTTCCCCCATGTTGCCTGATTCATTGACCTCTGACCCTGTGACCTCATTCTTGGTGACGCTGCTGCTTGCCACGCTGCTAGCTTTCTTGTTCACCTACAAGCGAGTAAGTGTGTGTTTATGAATTTGACGTTTTATGCTTCTCTAGTGTTTTAAATCTTACCTAAAAACAGACGAGCGGCTGTTCCTGGTGGTTACCGCGAAACCCCGTACACACACACACACACACACACACACACACACACACACACACACACACTTAAGTTTCAGTGCTGTGCCAGCTTTACTGTACGTTTCAGTCAGTCTGAGTTTGAATATCTTTACCAAGTTTGTTTGTTTGTTTCTCACCAGCAGGTCAAAGAAATGCCGAGATCAGAAGAGACGATGGATTCAAGACCCGTAACGGATAGCACCAGTCAGACAAGTCAGGTTTTGCCCACAGGAAATGACATCGCCTCGTCGGCAGCTTTCAGCAGCGGCAACCAGTCAGACCACAGCAGCTCGGTCTCGTCCAGTCAAACCCGGCCTCGCTCGAGCACTCAGGACTCCGTCCCTGCGACTGCCTCTAACTGTTCCAGAGAGTCGGAGGGTGAGGAACCTGCGCTCAGTCTCCTTTTTTTTTTGCGCTCAGTCTCCAAGCTGTTTAGGGCTTTAATTATTGAGTGTAAAATCGATTTAAAGTGAAATTCCGCTCAGTATGTGGATGTAACACATAACACAATTAAACAGTCTATAATTTCCAGAATTGTTTTAAAAAGTTTACAAAAATTTCAGGTGTTCAGCCCGACGTGGTGGAAGTGGGTAAAATTTCCTTCAGCCCTTCTGAAGTGCTGGGACACGGTACAGAGGGGACGTTCGTGTTCAGGTGAGCGCTGCCGAGCTCTCAAATCTGATTGGTCAGAAGGTGTTGATTAGTTCTCTATAACAGCAGCTCCGACAGTAGCACAGGTTATCGTTGCTATAGTAACAGCTCATTCATAGGGACATGTACGGAGGACACTCTGCTAATAATAAACAGACTAAAAAGAAAAACGGTGAAGTTTTCTGTGAGGAGATGTTCATTTTACGTTTATTTAGGGAAGGAGTCTCCAGTGTCAGAGGTGAAGCTGTAAGTTTTCCGACATGTTCAGGACAAAGGAGTTTACGCTTCTTTGCAGTTTCTTGTTAACAAGAGAGAGAGAGAGAGAGAGAATAAAGAGAGGCTGGTGAGGGGACGAATGTTTATAGCTGCTGTAACATAAGTGACAACAGGAACTACATGCAGCTATAAACAGATATGAAATGATGACGTGTTATTCTTTAATAGATAAAAAATATAATTGCTGTTGATGTATGAGGAATAATCAACTTTGGGGTTGTAACGTGTGTGTGTGTGTGTGTGTGTGTGTGTGTGTGTGTAAAGAGGTCACTTTGACGGGCGGCATGTAGCAGTGAAGCGTATCCTGCCTGAGTGTGTGGAGTTTGCCGAGCGTGAGGTTCAGCTGCTGCGTGAATCAGACGAGCATCCTAACGTCATCCGCTACTTCTGCACCGAGCGCGACCGGCAGTTCATCTACATCGCCATCGAGCTGTGTGCTGCCACCTTACAACAGGTGTGTGTGTGTGTGTGTTATTGCCAAAATCTGATTTATCGCAGTGATAGAGTTCACCTGTGTGCGGTTAAAGTGTCACCTGACCTCGGTATCAATACACCGGTTCCTGGAAGAACCCAGAAGTTGTCACATAAACTAACAGCATCATGAAGACCAAGGAGCGACCAAAACAAAAGTTCTGGAAAAGAGTATCAATCCGGGTTTGGTAATAAAAAAAACGAATAATGTCTGGACACTAAAGAGCAACATTAAATCTATTAGTAAAAAAATGGAAATAATATGGTAAGCAACCAAGCAAGCAAATCAACAGTTATACTCACCACGACGCTGCCACCACCATGCTTCACATCCTCCATCGTGACATAATCTCGATTCAAATCCCGTTCAGTTCCCGGTTGCAGTGTAGAAACTTTCAAGGGGGTGAATACTAACGCACAGCGCTGCAGACTTAGAAATAACTAATTATATAACTAAATCTATTTATTTATATATTTAGAAGAAAAAAAACTAAAAGTCTGGTATGCGTGTACTTGTGTGTAGTATGTTGAGGACCCGAGCTGCCCGTATTCCAAACTGGACCCTGTGACTCTTCTGGAGCAGACGATGTGCGGACTCAATCACCTTCACTCCCTCAACATCGGTGAGTTTCCGTCGCCATGGTGACCGTATCAATAGTAACAGGATCCACGTGAGCGTGTGTGTTAAACTGGCTCCTTGCACAACATGGCGTGAGAAAAATCAGTCTAGTGAAATATATTTAATTTTTTTATTTATTTATTTTTTTATTTTCTCTCGCTCTCATCAGTTCACAGAGACCTGAAGCCTCGCAATATTCTCCTCTCGGCACCAGGAGCGCTCGGCCGAGTGCGAGCCGTCATCTCCGATTTCGGATTGTGTAAAAAGCTTCCAGACGGCCGCCACAGCTTCAGCCTGCGCTCCGGAATCCCGGGAACGGAAGGCTGGATCGCTCCGGAATTACTCATGGGTGTCGAGAAAGGAAACCCGGTACGATTAGGATAACAATAATAATAATAATAATAATAATAATCAGCTTTATGATTTGGAGTTTTCTATCCCAGCTCTGTCGAACTCTTGGATCTGATTGGTCAGGAGGTGTTGATTAATTCTCTACCACAGCAGCTCTGACAGCAGTTCCGGTTTATATGAATGCGCTCGTTCTAGCACTCGTAATAATTCTTTAACGCACGGTGAGGTTTTCTGTGAGGAGATGTTTACTTAACACTTATGGAAGGAGTCTCCAGTGTCAGAGGTGAGGCTGTAACTTTATGACAGCTTTGATATGTTGTTCTTTTAATTCCTAGAAAACTGTTGCCAGGTGCTGTGGAATAAGAGGAATAAAACACTTGGATGTGCTTTTATTGGACAACTTTGGCACGATAGCAGTAACTCTGCTTCATCACACCACCCTATTGTTGATTATTTTCCTGTAACAGCACCCCCCGGGGTGTGTTATCTCTTACATATACAGTGAACACAGAGGAAATAATGTTAAAGTTATTGTTGACCTTTGTGTGTGTGTGTGTGTGTGTGTGTGTGTGTAGACGAGTGCAGTGGACGTGTTCTCAGCAGGCTGTTTGTTTTATTACGTGGTATCCAGAGGACAGCATCCGTTCGGGGACACGCTGCGGCGTCAAGCTAACATCCTCTCTGGAGCGTACAGTCTGGAGAACTTTATGGAGGATATACACGGTGTGTGTGTGTGTGTGTGTGTGTGTGAGTGTGAGTGTGAGAGAGAGAGAGAATGCCATTTAATCCTTTATTCAGACTTTACTTATCACATTTGTTCCTCTCGTATAATATAAAATCTTGCTATATGCACTAGCATGCTGACGGATACTCTCACTTTCACCTTTTACATTTCTGTCATTTTATTCTCATTCACTTTTATTCATTCATTCATCCTGGTCAGGGTCGCGGAGTCCGTCCCAGCAACACCAGGCGTCATTCCCTGGAACGCTTTGCTTCGTTCAAACCGGGTTAAAAAATTCACCAGATTTACAAAAGTTGCTGATTTTATTTCACGTGCGTGTTAATAAGCACCAATCAGCCAGAAATTACTAGGCGTATTGACGGCACATGTAGATTTAGCCACGCCCACAAAACTCCACAGAGCACCGTAAACAACAAAATGGCGACTAAACGGCGAAAGCGCGCCCCCTAAGCGCAGCCTTATATACCTTATATTCTCTTATAGGGTGCCATTACTTTTGTCCTGCCTTGAAATTAAGTCTTATTCATCTTAATTTCTGGGTTTGTTCTTTGGATTTGCCGATTAATCAGGTTCACATTACATTTACACAACTTCAGGAGCGAAATGGAGGATACGAACGATTTTCCAAGCGATTTTCAGGAATTGTGTCATTTAAACAAATTCCCTCAAATCCAGATTGATAAATGTGTGTGAGATAAATGTATGAGAAATAAGGTTCGAACAATATTTCTTCTTTAAACAAGAGTGTGTGTGTGTGTGTGTGTGTGTGTGTGTGTGTGTGTGTGTGTGTGTGTGTGTGTGTGATTTTAGAGGACGTCATTGCCAGAGATCTGATCGAAAAGATGATCAGTGCAGATCCAGAGTCCCGCCCCTCCACTGCCTCGGTCCTGAAACATCCGTTCTTTTGGAGGCCGGATAAACAGCTGCAATTCTTTCAGGTCTGTGGAGTGAAAAAGTGAAAATACTGCATGTATTGAAAATGGTCCAAATATGGAACGGAGCCAAGTGCGAGAAAATCAGCACTTGTAATCATTCTACAAAATATTTACCGATTTTTCACAGGTCTTAAATACTGAGCACATGTACAGAGTTGTAGAGAGTTTATGGAATATATGATTATAGAATATATGAGAAGATATTTAATCACTGGAAATCACAAATCTTGTCTCAATGCTTATTATTGTGTGTGTGTGTGTGTGTGTGTGTGTTGTAGGATGTCAGTGATCGTATAGAAAAGGAGCCAGCAGAGAGCCCTATCGTGGTCCGTTTAGAGACGTCGGGCCGATTTGTGGTCCGAACCAACTGGAGAATGCACATCTCAGCGCCCCTACAGGCCGGTTGGTGGAACTGCAACCATTTTCTTCACCAAATATCTCTTTGAATCATTGTTTGGACTCGTAACACTGAAAGTACACTACACGCTTTCCCTGTCGTAGACTCATTTCGGGGATCTGCATCCAGCGCACCTCCCAAACTCGGTGACAAATCGCCACGTGGCGATCGCTTGTGCATTGAGCTGTTCAGCAAAATGATTTACTCAGTCGGTAAAATCGGATTTGACATTCTCGGTGATGAGTCTTTTAGCACGAGTACCTCTACGACATGAAGCGGCACTACGAAATGAGCCAATGAGAGTCGGAAAGGAAAACAGCTTCATCCCCTGACCTGCGCAGCAGATCCCTGAATCCAGTTAATCATCCATCCATTAGTGCGTGAGAGTGAGAGCAAAATGTAAACACAATAATAACTCTTCCATAAGAAATTATTTGGCATGTCTAACACAAATGGTTGTAAGGAAAAAAAAAAAAAACACAGTACCTGTCTGTGCACAGTATAAAATAGCTCCGTTTTCCACTGCACTGTACCTCCGGTTCTCTTTGCAGAACAGACAGTCCTCACTACCCGCGTCAGTTATAGAAGAGTAATGATTTACAGTCTCACTATCCGGTGTCTCTGTTCTGTCCGTCAGATCTGAGGAAATTCCGCACATATAAAGGGAACTCGGTCAGAGACCTGCTCCGAGCTATGAGAAATAAAGTGAGTACTTGTGTTATTATTATTACTATTATTATTATTATTATTATTATTATTATTATTATTATTATTAGGGGAAAAAGGTCAGGAACAAATTATTTATTAATTACAATTGACTGATCGGTCAGTGTTTGTTTTTTTTTTTTTTTAGAAAATTAGAAATATTGGAAAATTGTCATTTTTGAATATAAACATTGTTAAAATTGATATATATTATATTTATATACATTTATACATTTTTACTATTAGTGCTTTTTTTCAAACATGAAAGCATTTGACATTCTATTGTTTTATTTAAGCTTAAAATATATATTTTTTAATATTTTCTTAATTATTCGTTATTATTTTATAAACAATAAGTCTACGGTGATGATGAAGAAGAAAACATACAGGCACCTTCAGTGCTTGGCCCCTTAATAATATAAAATGGAATATATAACCAAAATATATATAAAGATGAAAATATATGCTAAAGTATTATTTAAATTGTTAAAATATTAAAACGACCTGAATGTAGTGTGATGTCATCCATACATGAATATAAACAAAAATGTGCTTTTAGTTAGTCACCTTGCTTCCGAGGTTAACGAAAGGGGTTAACGAATTAAAACTCGCGTGTGTGTGTGCGTGTGTGTGTGTGTGCGCGCGTGTGTGTGTGTGTTTCAGAAGCATCATTACCACGAACTCCCACCTGAGGTTCAAGCGGCGCTCGGTGAAGTCCCAGAAGGCTTTGTGGCGTATTTCACCTCGCGCTTCCCGCGGCTACTGCTGCACACACACACTGCACTGAGCATCTGCGCTCCTGAGAGACCGTTCCACCCCTATTACCACAACTAAACACACACACACACACACACACATACACACACACACACACATACACACAGAAGTGATACACCACTACTGCAGATGAAGAGGACGTGAATCAGGACAAATTCGTTGATTCATTCAGGATTCTTTATGGAAGGTTTTTATAGACACTGAGTGTCCTGAGTCGTGAGATTCGGAAGACTTTCAGGCAAAAGTTTTGGCGCTGCAGAAATATTAGCGCTTCTGTCTCCTCTGGAACTGCTGATGTGATCGTCCATAAAGGCCAACATATATATATATATATATATATTTAAATTCAGGAGGATGATCCCATTCTCAGAAGCGTCTTAAAAAATCAGGTCTCAGATCTGATTCTCTGAACCGTGACTCGAGCAGCTGGATTAAGCAGTGGATTAGGTTTTGTTTGACGTTAAGCATTATTAAGCTTTAATGAAGTGCACAGTAAGTAGCTCGAGCTGCTGGTGTTGTTGAAGCAGAGCACATGTGCTGTTCCTTAACCCTAATCATCATGGAAGCGTCCCTCTGAGGTTTCGAACCCTAAATCCCTAATGGGAAATCAAGGAAATAGATTTGATTTTAAAAGACGCAGCTTGTTTGTTTTAATTGCTGCTGTACCCTGAACTCCATTTCTTTTTTTTTTACAAACTGTTTATCAAACTGGATACGAACGAATTCATCCGTAAAATCGTTCTCGAGCGTTTACACACTTCATGAAAATGTAGTTAGTTGCGGAAAAACGTTCGTATCCTATGAGTTGGTGTCAGTTTAACGTACAACGTGAGCCTCGATCGACCGGCTTCAGATCAGCTGATATACGAATTTATATGCAGATTTACGCGGCCGAGTTTACGCCGTTTATTCAGTATTTCACACACACTATTTTGTGAAAGCGAATCCATAAATTCATAGATTCGTAAAAAGACAAATAACACTAGCCGTTCAATCAGGACAAAAGTAATGGGGCCCTATAAAGGGGGGAAGAGAGTGTGTGTGTGTGTGTGTGTGTGTGGAAGCTCACGCACTCCAGTGGTGAGATTAGTAGGAGCTCTTTCACCATTTAGCCGCCATTTTGTCTTTGTGGAGTTCTGTGTGGGCGTGGCTAAACGTGAACGTGTCATCAACACACTTGGTAACTCAGTACGATTGAATACTGATTGCAATTCATCAGCATACTCACTCATACGTAAACAGCGCCTCGCGTAAATATCCGCCCTCTTTTGATCTTTTCCACCTTTTGTAAATTTGTTCTGGATCAGATCTGGAACTCAAATGCACTCGATTGGATTAGACGCCTCGAATCTACACAGAATAATCCGTGATGATGAGGTAGAGAAGAAATAAACAATGTCGTTTGCAAAATTGTCCCCAAATACAAAATGTGGAGAAACAATGATCTGATCTGATCTCAATTAAAGCCAGAAACCCGACACTAGTCATCATAGAGAAGCATGGTGGTGGTAGTATCATGTCGAGCGTTGCCTTTGGTTCTTCTCTGACTAGATTGGATCTGAAAATTAGCCACCAGCTCCATTTCAGACAACAAAATGGTGGTCATTTCTGTTACTACATTCGCTATTTAGTCTCCACTGCCAAAACATCAGCACAATATTGAACGAAGAATGAATTATGTTTATACATAAATTGATTTATCAGAATTCCCACAAAGCTCCTAAAAACGTTAATCAAACGTTGACTTTAAATGCACATAATATAAACAATGTACCACTGGGAAATTTTGTTTACTGCTGGTTTAACGGATGAGCAGCTGTTTAATTGAGTAATTTACAGTTCCTTGCGTAAGTATTCACTCCCTTGAACTTTTCTACGTTTTGTAGTGTTACAACCTGGAAATGTGAAGCATGGTGGTGGGAGCACGGTGTTGGGTTTACAGGTGGAATTACATTTCACTAATTATGTGAGTTTTAATGGCAAATGGTTCCATCAGAGCGAACACCACAAAACTGTGGAAAAGTGCTTACGCAAGGCGCCGTAGCTTCGAGCTTTCATACGCAACAGCCACGTACGCAGTTTTACTACGGCAGTGTTGATTAACGTATTTTTTTTAAACACCTTGGATCTTTATTTTACAAAGAAAACCATGTGCTACTGTTGCAGATTTTCCGATTGCTCAGTATTTCAGATTTTATACAGCTATAAAAAATTTTACAAACATGTTACAAGGTGTGTTACTGAAAAACATGATAAACAACACTAAGTCGAGTTTTACATTTTAATAGTATGTAAAGTTTTTATTTTTTTTATTTTTTTTTACACACGTCGGACTACTGTATCCTGATCCATCCTACTCACACCATCAGGTTTGTAAGGTTTGATCAAGTTAAGATAAAAATCAACAGCTTTAAATAACAAGAAAAAGAAAAACTAAAATGTTTACTTTTGTGTCATTAGTTTCTACATGAGGAAATGAAAGATGGCTGTAAATGACTGGTGTATACATGGATTTATTTATTATTATTATTTCAGCTACATGAAGTAAAGTTGTTTTGTAACAATATGCAAAAGCAGCGAAGGAGATTTCTTCCAGTTGGGAAATAAATCTCACCATTTTGGGAGTCTTTATGCTTGTGTGTGTGTGTGTGTGCGTGTGTGCGTGTGTGAGAGAGCGTATCAACCTTTGTGACATTTTGATTCTTACATTCAAATTTTGTTTAGAAATGTTCATTACTCTTGTCCAGAAGTGGAAAAAGTATTTTAATTGTTACTCAAGTTGAAGTGCACTCACTCGTCTAAATATATCCTCTGGCACAAGTTCAAGCCGAAAACTCGTAAATTTACTGAATTTAATAGTTAAAAGTACAGCATAGCTTCACGAAAGACATTTCAAAGGCTTCAATTTCAAAAAAAAAAAATCACACCAATTTTAGTTCCTGATGCTAAATTAGTTCCTCTTTCAACAACAGAACCAAGATTAGCAAAAGGCTAATTCCCAGCAGCGTTACTGCTAATCTCGCACACCTCCGCTAGCTGATGATGCAAACTAGCAGATGCTAATAGCTAGCGTACGTAGCGGCAGACGGAAAACCGCGACAGGTACGAGGCTGTTAAAGTTTAGATTTGTGAGGAATTCAGATCCTCGATGGCGTCTTACAACTTTACAATAAGTGATATTTGGAAACGTGGCGAGTAGAACGGAGAGATTTTTCATCTGAAATTAAAGTTAAATTTAAAGGAAAAACCTCAAAAGTATCAACGAGTGCCAGAAACAAATCAAGCTTAATTTTTTGAAAAGTATTTTAAGGAGTATTGATTTGTAGATGTTGATGGATATTTAATTTTTATTTTTAAAAAACACAAAAATTTCAATCTTTGGCCCAGAAAAACATAAAAAAAAAAGGAGCTTTATTAAATTCAGTTTAAGACAATTCCATTTAACTTGTGACTGTCTCGAGTAAAGCCTTAAAAGCTTTAAAAAAACAGATAGATGAAAACGGAAAACAGGGATTTTTAGAAAAAAAAAAGAAAAAAAAAAAAGAAAAACATTTAAACAGAGAAAAAGAACAGAAACAAACAAAAGGAAAAAAAGACTTTACATGATACAGCAGACGAGGAGCGTGGTCACATCGCGCTTTCCCTCCTCACGAGTTAAGAGAGAGAGAGAGAGAGAGAGAGAAAGACGGACAGACAGATGAAAGTGTAGAGTCCGGAAGGTTCAGTCCCGTGAACGTCGCGAGCGCAGTCCGGCGTGTTGGCGAGCTAGCGGGCGGAGGACGTGGTGGTGGTGGTGGTGGTGGTGGTGGCTGTGCCTTTGCAGGCCACCAGTTTCTCCACCATGCTGCGGGCGTAGCGCAGGCGCGAGGCGAGCTCCTTACAGCAGCCGTACTCCTCGATCAGACTCATCTTGTAGGTGCAGAAGTCGCGGCGCTCGTTGATGTACGTCACGGCACCCATGAGGGGGCACAGGATCAGCTTCGTGTGGTCCTGCGACGAGAGGGGAAATATATTTAATAAATTCATGGAGTACCATCTCGCAAACAAAAATAAAGACAGCGAAGGAATGTTTTCTAATTGTTCCTTACGGAGTCGAAACTCGGACACGTCGATGCACGTTGAATCCATTAAATGTGACTCCTGTTGAATCGCAACCGAATTAAATCATATCGGCGCAGAACGGAATCATATCATACTGAATCAGTAGTGAATCATATCTGGGCTGAATCGAGTCAAACCGAATCGAATCAGTAGTGAATTCAGGGGGCACTGAATCATATCTGAATCATTCGACTGAATCAAATCGAATCATATCAGATCAGTCTTGAATTGAGGATGAACTGAATCGTATCGGTACTGAATCGAGTCGAATTGAATCGAATCGAATCAGCAGTGAGTTGAGGGTGTATTGAATCATATTGGATCAGTAGTGAACTGAATCGTTATTATAAGTGTATCGTTTCGTCTGATAGGAGACTCAAACCCGTACTCTCAGCACACACACACACACACACACACACACTTTTTTCTTTCAGTACAAACCTGGAAGAAGTTGATCTGCACCGTGCCGTTGCTGAGGTGGAGCACGATGGCGCTCTTCGTGCGGAACCAGTGGCGCAGGTAGGGCAGGCGTGCGAGCTCGTCTCCGTCGCGCGGCGTTATGTTAGCGCCCGCCTTCAGCAAGTGCTCGCTCATGTAGTTCCTGAAGTACTTCAGCAGCGTGATCTAGAGGACGGAGGGAGGGCTGTGAGTACGGCTCAGCGGTGAGCTCAGGGAGGGAGGAGTCACTCGGCTGTGTGCCGATACAGGGGTTACCGTACGCACCTTTTTCGAGAGAGCAGCCGGGTACGAGCGCACGCTGAGGTAAGACTCCGCCCCCCCGCGGTCGATGTACTGCAGACTGTCTCCGTCCTCGTACATGATCAGGCGGGTGGAGTCGTTGAACAAGACGCCGACGCTGTTGTCACACAGCTGATACCCTGCAGCAGGGGAGAGGACGCCGCGGTCAGCTCAACAGTTTATGAAAGTTGTGTTCAGAACAGTTTGAACTGAGCATAAATAAATAAATAAACAAACAAACAAACAAACAACCAACAGAATGTACTCAGAATGCAGTTCACTCAGGACACGTTTGGCTTTACAGTATTACCAACTATAAAAAATAGAAAATAGCAACATGGCTGCTAATATTATGAGCCATGAATTATTTTATTTATATTAATTATTCTCTCGTCACGGAGATCATTCCGCCTGAACGGAGCCCTGGTGCGTTCTCCTCTTTAGTCGGGCGAGAACACGCTCGTGAAATCGCACTCGAGTGCGAGAGCGTCTGAGCGAGGTGATCTCGGCGAGCGACTCGGAATCGACTCGCTGCGGGAAGCGAATCCGACGTGCCACGTGCGTCGTGTCGCGGTGTTTATGTGCGAGCTGCAGGAACGCCGTGTGCGCTGGAGATTTGGATGAACAAAAGGAGAAAAACAAAATGCTGGACGCGACAAAACAGCTTTAAACTAATACTTCTATAATTATCTAATGGCTTCCTGAGCACCAGCGCCGTGTTCGCCGTGGCTCCGTGTTCGCCGTGGCTCCGTGTTCGCCGTGGCTCCGTGTTCGCCGTGGCTCCGTGTTCGCCGTGGCTCCGTGTTCG
>CM074999.1:539965-547465 GCA_037576825.1 Pangasius krempfi
TCTCCATTGGGACAAATCCATTTCCAGATAAGAACTATTTTTAAAAGGTTTCGTGTTTAGAACCTCTCACACACACTCACACACACTCACACACACACTCACACACACTCACACACACTCACACTCACACTCTCACACACACACTCACACTCACACACACACTCACACACACTCTCACACACACACTCACACTCACACACACTCACACACACTCACACACTCTCACACACACTCTCACACACACACACACACACTCTCACACACACTAACACTCACTCACACACTCACACACACTCTCACACACTCTCACACACTCTCACTCACACACACACACTCACACTCACACACTGTCACACACACACACACACACTCTCACACTCACACTCACACTCACACACTCTCACACTCACACACTCACACACTCTCACACACACACACACACACACTCACACTCACACACACACACATACTCACACATACTCACACACACACTCTCACACACACACACTCTCACACACTCTCACACACACACACACACTCACACATACTCACACACACACTCTCACACACACACACTCTCACACACTCACACTCTCACACACATTATGCACTGAAATAGATTACTTTAGAAGAGAAGTAATTTTAGTGCATGAATGAAGACATGCCTCAGTTTTAAATAACACACACACGCGCGCACACTTTCTCGCTTGTGTTTACACACACACACACACACACACACGCACACTTTCTCGCTTGTGTTTACACTCACACACACACACACACACACACACACTCACACAGCTCTGAAGCTCAGAGTGCTGCTTTTACAGTTTACTTCAGCTTCATTTCAACAAATGACATTTTTATACAAAATGACACCATCATGCTGAAGTCCATGAACATTTCTTTAATTAAACTGTTATTAATTAGTTCGTAATGACAATAACGAACACAAAACAGCTTTGATTAAAGTTCAGAGAAATACAGAAATAGATATGCAGATTTAAAGTCTAATATATTTTTGATAAAGTGTAGTTGTTCCAGTTTGGCGTAACTGTCCACTCCGCCCACTTTCACACACACGAATCGTTTATTCGCCGAGAACAGACGGATTTCTCTCGCTGTAAATACCATAAAAATATCAGTTACAGTTACGTGTGTAATTACAGGCTTTTAAAAGATGTTCAAAGATTGTAACACAGATATGTTGAATTCTCATGTCTGAAAGTATTGATTCATTTCCTGTAACTAAAATAATCGCTGATGTGGGGAAGATTTCTGTAAGGATGTTACACGTAAGGAAGGAGTCTCCAGTGTCAGCACTGCGTAGCAGTCAGAGGTGAAGCTGTAGCTGTACGTTTCTTCAGAGGAGTTTACGCTTGTTTGCGAGCGGCTGCTTACCGCAGTTTAAAGGTCGTGAGTCTGAGCCGCAGCACTGTGGCACTGTGGGGTCTTTAACGCCCGACCGCTCGGCTCCAGGATCCTCCGGATCTTTCTGGATCAAAATGATGCTGAAAATAATTCGTCAGAAACTTCAGAAAGGTATAAAAGTATGTTTACTCATCACTGAAACACAACACTTCTCTCATTCACATACACATCATGCGCGTCTCTGCAGTTCTGTGACACTGGCACATAAAGAGTCAGTGGTGCAGAAAGGTCAAAGGTCAGAGGTCAGACTGAGGGCTGCGCCACCGGAAGTGCGTCAGTGTGACGCGTTAGTGCAGGCTACCGGTGAAGGTTTTTGATTAAGACAGAACGCAGCTGCTGTTCTTCCTCACGGTCGCTTTCTCGTCGCCGCGGTCCCTCGCGCACGTCTGTCTGCGCCTGCGCAGTGCCGGGCTCACGCGGCTGGGCAGGTCGGCTCGCGCGAGCAGCTCTCGGAACACCGCGGCGACGTTCTCGCCGGTGCGCGCGGACGCGCTCACGAACCCCGCGCGCCACTCCTCCTCCACGGCGCGCATGGCGCGCGCGTTCTCGGCGCGGCTGCGGCTCGCCAGGTCCGCCTTGCTCTCCACCACGGTGATGGCGTCGAACGCGTCGCCCTTGATCTCCAGGATCTCGTCCCGCAGGCGCCGCGCCTCCTCGAGCGAGCCGCAATCGCGCGCCGTGTACACGAGCGCGAAGGCGTCGCCGGTGCGAATGCGCAGCGCGCGCATGGCCGGGAACGCGTAGCTGCCGCTCGTGTCCAGGATCTCCAGGCGCAGGCGCGCGGCGCCGTCCAGGTCGCACTCGAGCGCGTGCAGCTCCTCCACGGTGCGCGCGTGCCGCGGCTCGAAGCGGTCGTGCAGGAAGCGCGCGATCAGCGCCGTCTTTCCGACGCCCGCGGCGCCCAGGAACACGATCCGCGCCGTGCGCCGCTCCGGGACCGACAGCGACGATGACGTCATCACGCCACGACGCCGTGCACTGAGTGAACGCCAGGTGCTGCGAGCTTGCGTGCAACACTGTGGGGTGCACGTGCGCGGTGACTGACCGACAGCAGCACACCGGAGACTTTGGAGCGCCGCAGAGGAACGCTCTCGCGCGCTTTATATTAACCCGAACGGTGTCCGCGCGCACAGCCGTGGCCAATAGGGTGCCTGGGGCTGATGACGTCACACCTGTCTCTAGGCGAACCGTGAACAGAAGCTCCTCCTCCTTCAACACCTGCTGAGCAGAGCGCCTTTATTTATTTATTTATTTATTTATTTATTTATTTATTTCATGTGAGAGATGTGAAGGTGCAGGGTCACATACCACGTGTGGAAACAAAATGTTAACTATTTTTTAATTTTATACTGAAAATGGCATTAAAATGTTTTTTTTAAAACAAAACTTTCCAAAAAAAAAAACAATATCTACATGATTTTGTAAATGACAATAAAACCTATAGATTTTTGTTTTTATTAAATATGCAAATGCATGATTAATTAGACGAAGCCTCATTTGCATCCTTAAATGTAAATTCATTAAAAATCTATTATAATATCAGTCATCGACTGCCAAAGGTTAAAAGGGATCATTTGTTATCACATTTAATAAATTGTGTTAATTCTTTTTTTTTACTGTATTCAGATTTTATTCATTTTATTTCATGAAGCTGACAGAAGTGTTCGGATATCAGTTCTGAATTATATACAGGTCATAATAGATAAATATTTTCTTTCTGTCATGTTATTTAAAACGTTCACACTTTTGCCAGTGTTTTTTTTTCTCTTCATGTTTTGAACTCACTCGGGGTAAAATTCACCTTTAACACATATTCGAAATGATAGCGTTTATGTGAATTAGGTCGAAGGTGAAGCGTCACGAAGGACGTGAGCGCATCATTAGAGTTTATGTTCTACTGAAATTCCTGAAATGAAGCAGCCAACTTTGCAGCGTAGCCTAACTAGCTAGAGTGCTAGCATCAAATGTTTAACTAGCATCACCGTAAAACAAACCTTGAGTTATTTGAGTAGAAGATGAAATCTTTGCTCTGAAAGCATCCACTTTTCCCTGGGAGTCTCAGATGCTTCACCTTTGACCTGCATTTTTAAGAGTTGTTTTAAAAAAACGTAACGGGTCAAAACCAAGAAAAAAAAAAACCAGGACGTTTTTCACATCAGAAGAACCATGAAGATGGTTTAGGACTACAATCCCCACAAACAGTTTTGCACTCAGGTCTCCATCAGTGAACAGTTTGATAACTTCAACAAAACAGACTTCTTGTGAAAAGTGTGATGAGTTTCCTGGTTACACAACTGCACTATTTGTCCGTGTAGTTCACAGTTACAGAGGGATTTATTTATAATCGCACTCTCCGGCGTCACACAGGTGAGGACGGGTTCCTTTTGAGTCGGGTTCCTCTCAACGTTTCTTCCTCACATCGTCTCAGGGAGTTTTTCCTCACCACCGTCACCTCTGACTCGCTCATTAGGGATAAATTTATAAATTAAATGTATATCCTGAATGTATTTATTTCTGTAAAGCTGCTTTGTGACAATGTCCACTGTTAAAAGCGCCATACAGATAAAACTGAATTGAACTGAATTAGTGTTTTCATCTCTCTCTCTCTCTCTCTCTCTCTCACACACACACACACACTTTTTGGAGCGTGTTTTCAGATCACGTGCTTTATTTATGATAACTCGTTGCACTGTACGGTCTCAGAATCCACGTTTCTGACTCGAACACGAGAGAAGAACAACAGCCTGAGCGTCAGCGTGTCTCTCCACACGTTCCTCTCGTTCTCTCTCCAGTAGGATAAAGGTCGAGAGCCTCTTAGTGTAAAAAAAAAAAAAAAAAATGGAAATCCGCCAACGTAGCACAATTGTGCGTAGGCAGAAACCGCTTCACGCATCCAAATATACACCGCTCACATAAACAGCAGCCCGTCTCCGTGGTGGATCTGGGCTTTAAACAGCAGCCCATTGTGATGGAGTAACTTATTATAAGCTTATTATAAGACTTTATTAGTATTAACATGTGATGGATTATTTTTAGATTTCAGCCTCACAACTTATATCACCATCAACCATCACTAATAATAATAATAATAATAATAATAATAATAATAATAATAATAATAATAATATTGTTCAGTAGTTAACATAATTAGGACACATCTATTTATCCAGCTATCATTAAATCACTTAAACAATAACATTCATTTTTCCGGAATTAGGAAAGTTACAGGTCAAATTATATAACTTTATATGATGTTTTTTTTTTTATAATCATACAGTTGACATCTTTCTGAGTGGAGGTATAAGCAGAATAAAGAATAAGACTATTATTACACTTGTATTACACTTCCACATGCAGGGGAGGCCATATGCCATATTTCTGTTTACATAAACATCGTTAATAAATAAGTGCTATAAAGATCAGCTATACTGGGTGTTGGAATACATGTTGCGATCGTATTCTTTCTTTCTCACTGCAGCAGTGGAGAGAAGCATCAGGATTCAATTAATATTAAAAAATGCAGCTAACTGTCGTCACGGCAACGCAGAGTGACCTGAATACACCTCTGTCCTCTCCACCGAACAACAACACAATACGAGCACGAAGGCCAAATTTGGTTTTGTTTATCTGCTCGTACAAGTGTGTATGACATGCTGTTATAGGAAAATGATAGGAAAGTTATGGAATTACAGGAAATGTATGTTATAGGTGTGTGGACGCGCTGTTACAGGAAGAAGCAGAGCTACTTCTACAACTGTTACAAAACATATTATTATCCTGCAACAGCACGTCCAAAATGTGTTTTATTTCTTTTATACCACAAGCATTTATTTAAAAAAAAACAAAACAACATAGACTTTTTTAAAAATCCATTTATGGTGACATTTAATGTGGCGTAACGTGTGTAAAACAAGTTCCTGTTATCAGTTACGTCGTTTCCTCAGCAGCTTCATTTTTCTTTCTTGAAGTTAATTCAGTTCATCTGCTCATTAACAAGAGATAAACTGTGTGTGTTGGAAATGAGCAAACTTCAGGAAAATCTTCGTCCATCTGACTCGTGTGTGGTGAATTAGAATATATATGAAGAGCTGTAATGTGTGTGTGTGTGTGTGTGTGTGTGTGTGTTTAGCAGAATGGAACAGTCACGCTGACCCTGCGGCGTTTAATCCTTCAGGATTACGGTTCAGATGAGACGTCCTTTCGTTCTCTCGCTTGCCATAACAACAAGTGTCCCTGTGCCATGATGTAAAAACCGTCTGTACCCTCACATCCTCCACTAATGCCACCACGATCCAGTGTCCTGCACGTTCACTGTGACCTCATGAGAAAGGTGGTTTTGGGTTTTTTTTGGTTAAATTTAAAATAATGTTTGTTTCAACTCAAAGTCAGGACAATGGATTAGTTTAAGTTGAATTTTTGAAGACTTATAATTATATAACTTGAGTTCAATAATAAAGAAATTCATATTCAAATACTTCCAAGCTTCCAAGTCAGCTTCCAAGCTCCATGGAATTATGCCTTATTATTTGAATTATAGGTCAAAATAGTTTTTTTTTTAAATACAGAACTATTTTATTTTATGAAACGGCACGTATGCTATTATTTTCAGGGCGACTGTGTGATAATTTAGGTATCGTATGAAGCTCAACCTCCAGCTAGACGCTTCCCTTCCCTGATAACGTCCACAGCGTCAGAGCTCCAGGGCATCATTTCCGAAGTAAACTTTAGATTGCAAACACGTCTGGGCTGGAATTCTTGGAATTTTTTCAGGGATTTGACACTGTACACTTTTAATTCTTGGCTAAACCTTTTTAATTAAGCAATTCAACAGTTTCCACTGTCTGGGTCATTGTTTCCATTAAAAATTTGTTTATAAATGTAATCTGAATTAGAAAGGAACTTCACATGAATGTTTGCATGTTTTCTTATGACACTTTAATAAATTTATTGTATAATTTATATATTATCTTCTACTGAGTAGATGCTGTTACTGAATAAAAGGGTTTTGATGGAAACCTATTTAATTTGTTATTTAACCAATAACTGCAAACACGTCAAATATAAAAGAAAAGACAAAAATTAAGAAATGTTCCCTCATGCCTCAGGAATATATCACTTATTATTGTGATTATTAATTTTTGGCACAAAATGGAGTTTATACTTCACAGGAATTAACCAGATAATGAACTCAGACATCAAGCATCGAGCATGATAACAGTTCCATTACATTCCAAAATATAACCGACATCATAGAGCGTGAAATATATAAATATAAATATATTTTTGTAATAAAATAGCTATAGATCGAAGAGTTAAACAAGCTAACAAAAAACAAACCTTGTTAACAACTATTTTTCACACATCTCAACAGCTAGTTATCGATTACTTTTGCCTGGAATCTCCAGTCGCGGGAAATTTGTCATGGCTGCCCGGGAAGATGTTTATCGACTTCACAGATTTAAAATATTGTTCTTAACTGAATTATAACTGACATTTCTGACCAATGTGTCATGATTGTAGTTTGGTAGAACAACTTTTTCAGCCAGGTATTTGCCTGGTTTTCTTTCGCGCTACGCTTTAAAGCCTGTCGTTAGCTGTTAGCTAGCTAGTAAACTCAGCCTAGCGCCTCAGCTATGGTCGTGTCCTGAATAGCGCCGTGCTCCCTTTGTAAGTGCGCTACGTAGGGTATGACGTGTAAGTGTTTAGGGCGCTGTGTGTAGGGCACTAGGTGTGTAACTAGGAGTTAATTTGGGACGTAGCCTAGAAGGAAAACCTCATCAGTTACATATTTTTATTTTAAATTGTTTTTATGTCAATTACAGGAAAAATAGTCAGAATGTCGGAGGAAAGTTTTACGAGCCAAGATAAAGAAGAAGTAAGTGTTTTAAAATTTGTAATAAGCTAAAATGTTTTTTAAAGAGTCTGACAGGTAGTGGTGAGTCATTCGCGATGAGTCGGTTCATTGACTCTACATTCATCAATTCTGAGTCGACTCTCAGACTTCACCCGAAAGAGCCGACTCAGAATTGATGAATGTAGAGTAAGATTTCATGAAACAATATCAGACCT
>CM074999.1:552465-564559 GCA_037576825.1 Pangasius krempfi
TATATGTTGCTAGCGTACGTGTAAATATGCGTGTGCTTCATTTCCAGATTCCTCGCACCTTCTGCCTTCGTTAACGTCTCTCGCTGAAGCTCTGAGAACGAAGGATTTCCGAAGCCCCAGCGGTCTGCTAACGAAGTTCGACGTGCAGGATTTCCACCTGCCGGACGACGAGTTTGGGCAGCTGAAGCTGGAGCGGCTTTGCTCATCCTGCTCAAACGCTGAGTCGCTCGCGTACAGCGCGTGCTTCAGAAAGAACGGGAGCACGAATGTTCCCGGAGGTGGACAGGTAGAAAACGAGAAGGTTGTTCTGGACCCATTACCGCATGGTGCTTCTTTAGAAAGTAGTCTTCCTTCGACTGAGCGTTCGCCGGCGGAGGCGGGTAACGCCGACCAATCAGAACGCGAGATCACGAGCCACGCGCTCGATAAGACGCGAGAAACTGAAGATGTTTTGTATAGATCGATCACAAACCAAGCAGAAATGCTCCACAACAGAGACACACAGCAAATCAAGCCAGATGATCCTCACACACACTCAGCTAGCAGGAGTTTACGGCTAAACCTTAGCATGTCCTTGACCTCACACACCCAGATTGATCACAACACTTCTCTCATCCCGCTGGGTGCGACCCCTGACGTGTTTCCTGCATCCCCTTCCTCAGAGCTCACGCCTTTTCTCTTGCCTTCTGATCAGGATGTCGCTTCAAAGCAATCCGGAGTCGAAGTGAGTAACGGAACACCTGAAAACGAAGACGAGGAACCCACCAGCGTTTCAGTCAGCCGTAAAGTGCAGATGCAGGGGCGTGATGTCTCCGAGCACACTTACAGCAGGAGGTACAGTTCTGACGTTTCTAAAACGGAGGCTGAAACACCTGGACCTGCGAACAACGCTTTGATAAACGCTGAAGTGGAGATACAAGGTTGTGACGTTTCTGACGCGAAAAGATTGACGCAGGTGAATATGAGCACACGTGAAAAAAACGCAGAAATTCCTAAACTGACAAACGAGGTCTGGATTTGCTCAGAAACGGAGAGCCAGCATCATATCATTTATACTCTTTCCCAAAATGGCCGCCCTCTTTCCCAAAATGGCCGCCCTCTTTCCCAAAATGGCCGCCCTCTTTCCCAAAATGGCCCCCCTCTTTCCCAAAATAACCCCCCTCTTTCCCAAAATGGCCCCCCTCTTTCCCAAAGTAACCCCCCTCTTTCCCAAAATGGCCCCCCTCTTTCCCAAAATGGCCCCCCTCTTTCCCAAAATGGCCCCCCTCTTTCCCAAAATAACCCCCCTCTTTCCCAAAATAACCCCCCTCTTTCCCAAAATAACCCCCCTCTTTCCCAAAATGACCGCCCTCTTTCCCAAAATGGCCCCCCAAATGAACCTGCATTGAAAATGAAGACTCCAGACACTGATGAACTTCCTCCTTACTCCTTCTCTGAACTGGATTTTCCTTCCCAAACACCAACAAGCAAAACGTCACCATGTGGAGATATTGACAATGTGTTAAACAATGAGACATCTGCACTTCCTGGTGTCTCAACCAATCAGCGAGAAGATAGCAGGGCTACCAGTCAAACACTCACACGAGATTCCCAGAGTCAACGTGTGGAACTCCTTTCCTGTGGATCTCTCCGGAAAACTCATACGCTGAAGGTAATAATGTCTTTAGTAACGTGGTTGAAGGTTAAAGGAAACTCCACCAATTATTATTTTCCTAATCCAGCACACCCCCTAGTGTGTTACTCCTTACAGATAATCTGAGTATATCGTATACGGTACATATCTACACAGTATAGCTTATATGTTGTGAATTGTCTAAAATTAAAGTGTGTATTTGTCTCCCTCTTCAGGCGCTGGACGGAGGGTGTGTGTTGGATGTGTGTCTGGTGCGATGGCCGTCTGATGACTGGTGTGTGTGTGTGGCCGGAGAGTGGAGTGTGTGTGTTTGGAAGCAGAAAGCTGGAGTTCAGCAGTGGAGTCTTCTGTACACTTGGACCTTTACACAAGTAAACACACACACACACTTTCCATTCTGACGTGTAATGTCAGTATTTATGATAATTTCTCTCTTAAATTATAATCAGCGACATCATTATGTTTTAATGTTGTCAGTCTTTAATATATTTCTGTTTTGGCTTGCTGAGTTACTGATTTAAGTAATAAATGATTTCTCATTCGAAAATTTTCTGCCTCTGCGCTCTGAATGTGTTTATGTGCAGTCAGTGATCTCTCTTCAGGGGATTCCTGACTCTTCTGCTCTGCTGTGTGTGTGTGTGGGGAAGCTGGAGATCACAGAGGCAAGGTAACACACACACACACACTCACACACACACACACTCACACACACACACACAAACACAAAACCACACATTTAGTCCAAATATCTACTGTCTGTCTAATGTTATCAATTATCAAATATGAAGAAATTTACCCATAACTGAATTATTAAGGTTAGACAGTAATTATTTCGTAATAAATTAATAAATTGAAATCTCAGACTTAAATTTTCAGAGTTAGTTTGAGCTTGTTGGAGATATACACCCTCCTCCTGAATTCTTTTTGACATTTTATGTTGCGGGAATTGTGTGCATGTTGTGTACAACACAGTGATAATTGTTGTGTTTAAGCGTCAACACAAACTCTGCTTTCAAATAATCACAACAGTGTAGAGATCAGCGAGGAGTGGTTATAGATTTAATTTTCATAAAAAAATCGATAAAAATGATAGACTCATAGATGCTTGATCGCATGTGTGTGTGTGTGTGTGTGTGTGTGTGTGTGTGTGTGTGTAGGATACTGTACTGCCCCAGTACAGACAGTGAGTTCTCTCAGGCTGAGCTGTATAAAGGAGCTCTGCAGGCTGTACTCACTGTCTCGGACCACAGGGTGGCGTGTTGCTCCGCTCTGGGACCTCAGCAGGATGTCCAGGTGTTTACACTCGCTCAGGATGGCAGGTAATGCTCACACACACACACACACGGTTCTGATTGGTCAGAAGGTGTGGTTTAAATGTCTGTAACAGCAGCTCTGACAGTCGTGACTCGCTCTCTGCAGGATCACAGAAACTCTGTCCCTGGTGTCCACTTCTCAAACCATTCAGACCCTGGTCGCGGTGGAGAGGGAAAAAGACGCTCTGATTGGTTGGACCGAACAGAAGAGTCTCCTCATTTGGTGAGAAATTCTGCTTCTGTCTCCCGTCGTGTCCATTCGGTGAACCTGAACTCGAACTGACGTCTTATTTCTGATTAACAACGCTCAATAAATTCTGTGGTTAAAACTGTAGTAATCGAGCATTCTACTGATGATCTAATCGAATAATTGAGTAATCTGATGAAAGAATTTAATTCATCCAACATCCAATTGGTGTATTTCAAAACTATTTTCCTTCAGAAATGCTGAAACGTACACAGAAATACTATAGACAAAAATAAATACCAAGACTAATTTAAAAAAACAAAAGAGTTCCTGATGGTTTTGTCATGAAACTCGGTTACAAGCCACGCAGCGTCAGATTTTGATTCTGTCTAAGAGCAAAATTATTGAAAAACTTTATGTCTTTCTCTGTAAACCTCAGGAACATGAAATCAGGCCAGCTGCTTCAGACGATTCGGCTGGCGGAGAGCGTCTCCACGGCAACCTGTCTGAGAGGATACTCCTGCAGGGTAGGGGTGTGGAACCCGAATCACATAATTTAAGTGAAAAGTAGAAACGTTTGGATTTCAGATGCCTTCATCACGGCACGTCATCACACCTCGACTGAGTAATGATCTGGAGTGATGTAGCTGAGGTTGAGGAACTGTCAGAGCCGGTTTAGGCCACGCCCACTGGATACAGATACAGATAGTGTCACTGTGTTTCACCCAACGGACACACACACACACACACACACACACACACACACACACACACACACACACTACAGTATAATACTGTATTTAATCAGTAACAGCACGGCTCATATCTTCCCTACAGTTTCATGCACACGTTTATTTATTTTTTATCCATGTTTACTTTCTCATTGTCTCCCCCGCTTCTCTATTCCTCTCTCTCCTCCCTCTCTCTCCCTCTCTCTCTCCTCCCTCTCTCTCCCTCTCTCTCTCCTCCCTCTCTCCTCCCTCTCTCCTCCCTCTCTCCTCCCTCTCTCCTCTCTCTCTCTCTCTCTCCCTCACCCTCTCTCTCTCACCCTCTCTCTCTCTCCCTTTCTCTCCCTCTTCCTCTCTCTCTCTCTCTCTCTCACCCTCACCCTCTCTTTCTCTCTCTCCCAGGGTGCGCTGTGTGTGTTACTGCAGCAGACGAGTGCGTGCCACGAAGAAACCGGTTCCTCGCTTTTCACTCTGATCGCCACAAATCCGCTCACAGGAAAACATTTCACTCTGCGCACCATCACCGGCCCGTCGGCTCCCACAGAGCGGTAAAGCACTCTCTCTCCCTCTCCCTCTCTCTCTCCCTCTCCCTCTCTCTCCTCTCTCTCTCTCTCCTCCCTCTCTCTCCTCCCTCTCTCCCTCTCCCTCTCTCTCTCTCTCTCTTCCCTCTCTCCCTCACCATCACCGCCCCGTCGGCTCCCACAGAGCGGTAAAGCACTCTCTCTCTCCTCCCTCTCTCTCTCTCTCTCTCTCTCTCTCTCTCTCTCCTCCCTCTCTCTCTCTCTCTCCCTTCCCTCTCTCCCTCACCATCACCGCCCCGTCAGCTCCCACAGAGCGGTAAAGCGCAGGAAAGAGTCTAATATACTAATATTACGACTAATATAACTGATACGCCATGCAGTTTAATTTGATAAACTCTTTTTTTTCTTCATGAGCTGCTTTCTGTAAATATAATAACTTATATAAATGGTTGTTTAAACCGCAGGCGCTGAAGTTCGGCCATTTTTTTGGTTCGGTCCGAAATACTTTCTGGATCCAGATGTTGTCTGCATGCGCCAGTTGATGACAGCTGTGCTAGACCATTGTGGTCAAAAACAAAAGTGATTACTGTTAAAGAAACAGTTTATTAGAACAAAGCTAGAATGCAGAACGATAATATTAACAAAACCGGTTTCTAACATATTAGAGCAGTAGTTTTAGTCTTTTGTAATTATTTGAGATGAAAGATGAGATCTTTGGGAGGGTGAAATGACGATTTCGGAGCGTGATGGATGTTTTGTTTATTCTGAATTATAAAATCTTTAATGTCTTTCCTTCTCTATCTCTCCTCCCAGGTTGATAGACGGTGATGTGTGTGAATCTGTGCTCGTGGGCGTTTACCAGTCAGGTCTGGCTATCTGGAAGCTCACGGGGGGCGTGGCCTGTGTGTATGCAAATGAGCCTGCGGAAGTGTGCCGCCTGGCGCGGTGGGCGGGGCCTAACACACTCCTCACCGGATACCTGAACGGGGACGTTAATATCTATCAGTTTACACCTACAGAGAACAGCACGGAGTTAAAGGACTCTTAATGAGAACAACATGTTTAAGAAAATAATTTATCCAAAAAAAAAAAAAAAGTTTATAACCTCAAACCAGATTTCCTTCAGTTAAATAAAATACACACGTGTAATACACAAATACACAACATACACAAAACGTTTGTGGTTAATTATCATATGTTCTGTATCAGTATGACTGTGAAGTTTCTATTTTACTTGCGAAATAAAATGACTTTTAGAGACACGTTATTAAAACCTTTTCCTGTGAGGAGCGCGGGTTAAAGCTGTTTGTTTGTTTGTTTGTTTGTTTGTGTCACGTTTTTCTGCACTTACCCTAAAAACTCATGTTTTTTTAATGAATTAATTTATTTATATGTGTATATTTATTTAAGACACAGTAATTCAGTAGGTGGCGAGTTTGTGCTCCATAAACTCAGGAGAAGACGACAACCGAACAAATGTGTTGTTATTACTATTATTATTATTATTATTATTATTATTATTATTAGGCTTTAGTTCAGTTTAATTTGTTCATAGTGTTTGCTTGTTTGTTTGTTTGTTTGTTTGTTATTAAATCATTCATTATATATTCTGAAGGCACAGTAGTCCAGTAGGTGAAGGTTTGGTGTCGAGTTTATTCTCTCTGGAAGAAGACGAAGATGACGGGATAGGTGTTCCAGGTGGTTGCTATGGTGTTGCTAGGGAGTTTCTGTGGTGTTCCAGGTGGTTGCTATGGTGTTGCTAGGGAGTTTCTGCGGTGTTCCAGGTGGTTGCTATGGTGTTGCTAGGGAGTTTCTGCGGTGTTCCAGGTGGTTGCTATGGTATGTCAAACATTTGCTTGTGGTAGTTTTTGTATGATTTTGTTTATTGTTTTAGACTTGCTGTTCACACTGTGTGTAGTTTTTTTTAATCTATCTATCTATCTATCTATCTATCTATCTATCTATCTATCTATCTGTCCTCCTGCTATCTATCTGTCTGTCTGTCTGTCTGTCTGTCTGTGTGTTATAAAGGCACGCGTTAGTAGCCACACTGCAGCAGATGTAATGAATTTAAATTAAAGGCTGTACAAACTCAGTCCTGGAATGACTTTAACACGGTAAAGTGTTTTTCACGTCTAACGGGTTGAATAATAACATTTACACCCCAGTATATAGATACTGTATATAAAGTAGAAGTGGTTATATACAGTAAAAGGTATATACTGTATACTGTATAAACATGTAGTAGAAGTTACAGTAGACTTGCTGAAGTCTGCGCCACGCGCTGTACCGCTGTTATCCTCCAGCTCGGTAGGTGGCGGTAATCAGCACTGCAGCCCGCCATAAGACCCCGCAGAAGCAGCAGCAGCAGGTCGTGTTGCATTGTGGGAAGTTGAGCGGGTGAAAGATGGCGGCGCGCGTCCTCTCCCGGTGTGTCCGGACACTGAGCCGCGGCGCGGTGGTGTTTAACCGGTCTGGTGTCTCCGCGGCGGCGGCGGCGGCGCTTCCTCTCCGCCCGGGCCGAGTGCTCTCTCACCTGGCGGCGGGACACAAGCCGCTGCTCGCGCAGGTCAGTGTGAGTTTCTCTCCCGGTGACCGACACGCAGGTGACCTCCGCGCGCGCACTGTAGCAGCGCTCACTATAAACACTCTCCCTCGCCTAGAAATCACACCTGACACCTGCACCGCTTCAGAGCACCTGTAACACCTCCTGCCTGGCTCCTGTTAACCTCACAGTGCTGCAGTGCGTCATGCTGACTAGCTAACTAGCTAACTAACTAACTAGCTACTTTCAAAATCTGTAAAATTTGGTCGTTAATCGCGGTAGATTATTTCCTGCTTTGCTCGTTAGAGAGACAGTTGGCCATGTTTATATGTTTATATGTTTATAATCTGGGTTACATGAAGAATTTATGAATGATGTACAGAGTGAAACACGTGTGTGTCGTGCTGTTGTAGGAAAACAATCAGCGACGGGGAGGTGTGATACAGTGGAGTTACCGTTACAACACTGATTATTTTCCCATAACGGCACGTCCCTGAGTGTTTTATTCCTCTTCCACCACTGCGACTTACTGACGATTACAAGTTTTTAATTTATTCATTAAAAAATGACACGGCGTAGTTTTTATCTGATTCTAGTTACATTTAATGTTGCGGAACGTTAATGGAAAAAAACCCCCAAAACAACAAGCTCGTCGTGTTGCAGAGAAAAGCGTGAAACGTAAAGAGCGCCGACACTGGAGACTCCTTCCATAAATGTTAAATAAACATCTCCTTACAGAAATAATTCCCGTGTTAGAACGAGTGCAATCATTTCTGACCAATCAGAATCGAGAATTCAGCAGCGCTTTGCTGCGAATAAATAATAAATACTTTTCAGATATGAGACGTTACGCCCGTTACTCGTTAATAGTTTCACAAACGCAGCTTCCTCCGTAGCTCACGTGTGATATCAGTGTTAACAGCGGTCACGTGAACTCAGGACATTTTGTTATAAACGGTATTTTCAGAACGTCTTGTTTTCATCCGAGTTGCTAGAGTTGTTCACGTTATCGCCGTAAATAAACACGAAACCTGTTACTGTGCGGTAAATAAGCGACGTGACCAAAATCCCACGCAGGCTTCACGTGTAATATGAACGCTGCTTGGAACAATTCTGTATTTGTTTAACCTTTGACCCTGAATATCATCTTTCTAACACACACGTGATGTTTAATCTAAAGTCAGGATTCAGTGCAGGAGTTTGTTGAGTGCCGATGTTCATCACGTCACTGTTAGTCCTCTCTCAGCAGAACGTAAACAGTGCGACTGCAGCGAGCTCCACCTCTTCTAACCTCCTTCTCCTCCTCCTCCTCCCTCAGACTCCCGGTGGGTTGCAGCGGCGGCGCTACGGCGACCTTCCACCTTTGACCCTAGAATCTATCAGAGATCGCGTGCTCTACGTCCTCAAACTGTACGACAAGATCAATCCAGAGCAGGTAAGGAATCGGAAGGTTCTCCGGAGAGCAGCAGGAGATCGGACACGTGACTTGCACGTGTGTGTTGCATAAGTATACGCACCCCCTCTTGAACTGTAGGAACATTTTGTGATGCTACATTCAAAATGGCCGTGATTGGGATTTTATGTCTTGACTTTACCCATGAAAGAAAAATCAGTAAAGTTTACAAAATTATTTACAGCTAGAAAAGAAATGTGTGATTGTGTGATGAGATGTGATCTTCGTCCCCTCGTTGCTGAGGAACCCCTCCGTTAGAGCTGCTGCCATCAGACGTCACGTAATCGCTTAATAGCGCAGGCGGTCCATCGACCGGCTTGCTTTTGTGAGACGGGAGGAAACCGGAGAACCCGGAGGAACCCCAGACGTTCCTGCATGTTTGTCTTTGCGGATCCTGACCTCGCCGTGTTTCTCTGTCAGCTTCAGGTCACATCTCACTTCATGAAGGATTTGGGCCTGGACAGTCTGGACCAAGTGGAGATCATCATGGCCATGGAGGACGAGTTCGGTTCGTACTGATTTTTTATTTTTTATTTTTTTAATTCACACCACAGAACTGTTGAATCCTGCACTCTGATTGGTTCAGAAGGCGTTGATTAGTTCTCTATAGCAGCAGCTCTGCCCGTAGCGCTCTGATACGTTATCGTTTCTATAGCAACAGCCCGTTCGCTGATGAGCAACGCTTCCGTCTGTCTGTGCAGGGTTTGAGATTCCGGACGCCGAAGCGGAGAAGCTGATGACTCCTGAAGAAATCGTCCAGTACATCGCTGACAAGAAGGACGTCTACGAATGAGCGCGAATCGCTCGCTGTAAGTCAGCGCTCCAGCGCGGCGCACGCTGTACACGTGTAACTCTTTATATTTCTTTAATGTTAATTATATTCTCATTCTCGTACTTTTCAGGTACAGAGCTGCGTGTGTGTGTGTGTGTGTGTGTGTGTGTGTGTGTGTGTGTGTGTGGAGAGACGTCCGTGATGGCTAAGGCACCGCCTGCTCGTAATCCTGCGCCGGACTCGACCCGGGATCCCGCCAACCTGCCGCAGGATGTTTGGATACCGTTCATCTTTCTTTAAAAATCTAAACGTTTCACATAAACACGACCAGAATAAAGTCTCTACATCCCTGATTCCGAATTCCCTCGCATTTATGCTCGCCTCATTCCCGTGTTGTTTAAATCCGCTGTTATCAGCTTCCCATCAAAACGAATGGATCAGGAATGCATTACTGATATTTTATACCCCTTTAAATGTATCAGACGATATTCAAGAGCTCCTTCGACTCCAAAAATATACACCCCCCCCTTCCCCACTCCCCCCCCCTCTCCGGATCCAGGCTTTTACTATTTAGAGAAAAGTTTTTATCAAAACGATTAACTGAATCAATCGGCTCGAGTCCTGAACGCTGTTCCATCGCCGGGGATTTGCAGGAAAATCGAATCTTTTAAGAAAAAAAAAAACATCCCAGAAGATATTTTTGGAAAGGTTTGTACACCCAGACACGTGTTAGTTTGAATTTTACATCAAATATTTTAATCATCATCATGATTTTGTGTACCAGAAGACTGTACAAGCGAGTTTTTAGCTGTTTCTGGTTTTTCCCCCAAACAGCGAATGGAGGCTCAGGAGCTCTTTTAAAATATAAAATTAGCAACCTATAGCTGGGTCATAAATAATTATGAATATGTTAAACATGTTTTAGGAAGTTTAGGAAATTATTTTGCTCAGGAGTGTGTTTCATTCTCACTCATTTCCTGACCAATGCTTTGTTCTTAAGAACGTTAAAAGTTTCATTTTTGTCATCTTGGGCTTGGATTGTAGTGTTTGCTCAGTAGATTTGTCTAAATGTGATGACGCAGAAGATTGGATTCTGAGCCGACGTCCTCCTGCAGTCTAATTTAAAGCAGGTTGAGTTGAAGGGCAGTGAAGCTCAGAGTAAAGGAAGCTACACGTTTCCTCCTGCGAGTGTCGGGGGGGAGTGTGTGTAACCTTTCCTTCTGAAGTGCCATAAAACACACACACTCCCTCCCTCTGTGTGTGTGTGTGTGTGTGTGTGTGTGGCTTCAGGCATTTCCATATGTGTGTTTGGGGCTCAGACTCAAACTTTAAAGATTTGATGGTGATGATTTGCTGTGTTGGAGGAAAAAACTAATTCACACGTGAAGATAAATGAATGGAGTAAAAATCACGTGACACTAAAATCACGTCCTACATGTGAAAAATGTGTGTAAAAAAAATCACGTGCAAATAGTTAATCATGTAAAAGTGTATGAAAATCTTTTTTATTAAAAAAACAAACAAAAAAACTGCTCCCCGGCACTGCCCACTGCTCCGGGTGTGTGTGTGTGAGAGTGTGTGTGTGTGTGTGTGTGCACTTGGTATGGGTCACCACACGTCACTTCACTCATTCACTCACTCATCAATAAAATAAAACATAAAATAAAATAAATAAGTCACGTGAAATGAAATGACTCGTGTGCAGGAAAGGAATGAGAAGGTAAGTGTAGAAATCACACTTAATAAATTAATTCATTAATTAATTAAAAAAAGGATGAAAAGAAATTGTTTTAAACAAATCACTTGAATGTAAAAACACTGCGCTTGAAACGTGAGTAAAAATACGTGAGTTTATATTTAAAGTGAGTGTGTGTGTGTGTGTGATGGTGTTTGTGTCTGAGAGAGTGTGTGTGTGTGTGTGATGGTGTGTGTCTGAGAGAGTGTGAGTGTGTGTGTGATGGTGTGTGTGTATGAGTGAATGAGTAAGTGTGTGTGTGATGGTGTGTGTGTATGAGTGAATGAGTAAGTGTGTGTGTGTGTGTGTGTGTGTGATGGTGTTTGTGTCTGAGAGAGTGTGTGTGTGTGTGATGGTGTTTGTGTGTGTGTGATGGTGTGTGTCTGAGAGAGTGTGAGTGTGTGTGTGTGTGTATGAGTGAATGAGTAAGTGTGTGTGTGATGGTGTGTGTGTGTCACAGCTCGGACCCTGAGCAGGTTTCAGCGGAACAGAACAGACTCCATCTTTATGAGACAGTAACGGGTTTCCGGTGTCCTGCGCGCGCTGCCTGCAGCGAAAAGGCCTTTAATTGCAGTCAGATGGCAGCGCGCGCGTTCGAGTTTGCAGGGTGCGCGCGTGCGCGTGCGCGCCTCCGTCCGTCCGTCTGTTTTGCGCGTCTCGCTGTTCGACCGGGTGTCGTGTCGCGCGCGCGCTGTGAGTGTGTGAGGCGCTTCTGTTAGCAGTGAGAGACTGAGGGTCATTAAATAAATGTAATAAAAGAAGGTAATAAACTAAAAGTGTGTGTGTGAGAGAGAGATATTGAGAGGGAGAGAGAGAGAGAGAGAGATAGAGAGGGAGAGAGAGAGAGAGAGAGATATTGAGGGAGATATAGAGAGGGAGATGTTTCCTCTAAACGCGGCTCCGGTTCCTTCAGAGATCCTGACAGAGCTGCAGCGGTGTGGAGTTTATTCTCTCTGAGGGAATGTTTCCTGTCACAACATGCGACTTCTGCACGTCTCTCTGCTGTTTACCTTCATCACAGGTGAGCTGCTGCCTTTCTCTCTTTCACACTGGAACCTAAAGCCAGCAGCTTGTTACAGACTCGATCACTGGTGGATCCCAGAGTAATCCACTGGCTCACATGCAGCGATTATTCAATTCAATTCAATTCAATTCAGTTTTATTTGTATAGCGCTTTTTACAATGTCATTGTCTCAAAGCAGCTTTA
>CM074999.1:599435-612740 GCA_037576825.1 Pangasius krempfi
TAACCAAGTTCTAGACACATCTGGCCAAATGCTAACCAAGTTCTAGACACATCTGGCCAAATGCTAACCAAGTTCTAACCAAGTCCTAAACACATCTGGCCAAATGCTAACCAGGTTCTAGACACATCTGGCCAAATTCTAACCAAGTTCTAACCAAGTTCTAGACACATCTGGCCAAATGCTAACCAAGTTCTAACCAAGTTCTAGACACATCTGGCCAAATGCTAACTAAGTTCTAGACACATCTGGCCAAATTCTAAACCAAGTCCTAAACATATCTGGACAAATTCTAACCAAGTTCTAACCAAGTTCTAGACACATCTGGCCAAATACTAACCAAGTTCTAACCAAGTTCTAGACACATCTGGCCAAATACTAATCAAGTTCTAGATGTTTCTAACCACTAAAGTCAGGGAGATTTGCTTGAAGCCGTGGCTGCTGTACTGCACTGTTCTTCATTCTGTATTTTCTAATTAAAAAATAATCCACATTCCGTTAAAACACCAGCAACCATTTCCTCATCGGAGGAGTGTGAAGCGTTCCTTTGCGTTCTTTGCAGCACGGACTCTCGCGGTCTGTACTGAGCGAGTCATGTTTCTGGCGTATAAACAGAGTCCTGTACACACTGCATTAGCAAAGTGTGTGAGAAAGAGAGCGAGTAAAAGATGTGGGACGATCGTTGGCTAATTGATTTCAGGATGTGTTTTTCCTCCCGCAGGGTGAGTTAGCACGAACGGACTCCGAGCTCTGACGCAAGAATAACCACTATGGAACAACGAATCAATGGAAATCCCATTGAAACACACACGGGGTGGGTGTGTGTGTGTGTGTGTGTGTGTGTGTGAGACTCACTGGTTACGGTCAGCGTGCTCTCTTTGATGTCGGCGCTGATGCACAGTCGTCCTCTCCTCTCCGTGTGATCCGTCCCGCACAGGCTCGGGACGTTGGTCACACACCGCTTATGGATATTCATCATGCAGGCTACGGAAATACATCAACAACCGAACGGTGTTACGCACCACAACTTAGGGACAAACTCACAGAATAATTACAGTTTATTTTGGTTTAAGTCAATTTGAATCCATTTATTTCTGTAAAGCTGCTTTGTGACAATGTCCAGAATATTTTCATTTTCGTGAGATGTTTTTTTTTCCCTCAGGGGCTCCATAAAAATATCGTATCTTCAAATAGTTTTTTTTTTTTTTTTTTAATTGTTCACAAATGTATTCACAAACCTGTTCGTACAGGTCGCGTCGTGTATCGCAGAAATGTCTTTGAGGATCATGACGTGACATTTTGTCACATTTCTTCGCCCCTAGCTGCTAGCGGTGAAGTCCTTGTGCTGAGATTCATGTTTACGATGTCATGACATTTAAAACAGCGTGTTTAATAAAAACACGTGACCGTAAAATGAGGCAAAGGGAAACGTGAGTGTCTCAGCGCTCAGTGCTCGCAGAAGTGAACTGCTCTCACGGTTTCTCTCAACACTCTGTCTGTGCACCATCATTGCATGTTGTCTATTCATTCACACGACAACACGACACTAGGATTACTTCACATATCACGTGGTATCTTTTTTTTTTGGTGTGTGTGTGTGTGTGTGTGTGTGTGTGTGTGTGTGTGTGTGTACTCACTGTCACATTTCATCCCCTGGTGTATGAGTCCGTAAAGTAGAGATCCACAGTGGTCACAGAAAGTGGGACTGGAGTATGTGTGTACCTTAAATTTGTGTTTACTGCGAGGATCCTGCAACACACACACACACACACACACACACACACACACACACACACACACACACACACACACAAATATTAGTTTCCTTTTTGTCTTGCGTTCCCTGATGATCCTGAAAAAACAAACTCTGAGTGAATGTATAACGGTTTACGAGGAGGTCAAAGACGGAGCAGACGGAATTCTAGCGAACATGAAGCACAACTGTTTTTACCTTTTTTTTTTTTCTTCTCAAAATTTATTTATTTATTCTAATTTATTACATTCCAGTGTCAGGTGTCATCACAGACGAATTCAAACAACAGATAAACATCACGTGCGCCGTAATCCCGAGTTTATTTTTTTATCCTCCATTACGGTGACGGTGACACACGCAACACGTCTCGGAAATTTCCGGACCAAAAAAAAAAAAAAACTTCTTTCTACACAAAAAAAATCAAATAAAGTAAAAAAAAAAAAAAAAGGCAGAATAATAAACATTGTTAGGTTTTTTTTTTATTCTGACCTAAACTGCATAATTACTGTATTTGTTTAAAAAATAAATCTATAATTTTGAACATATGGAGATATTTTTTGATATTTATATATATTTATATATATTACACTTAAACAATATAATTATGGACATATTGTAGTGAAATAAATAAATTATGAAAAAAAAAAAAAATGACACACACACACACACATCTCTAATTTTGCACATATATATATTTGAGACCTAAACTATTAGTGAAGTAAATACATTTTATTATAAAAAAAACAAAAAACAAAAACAAAAAAAAACAACAAAAAAAAAACTATAATTTTTGGACATAAATATTTTAGAACTAAACTGTTAGTAAAATCAATGAATTTTCAAAGAAAAAAAATTGACATTCCGGGAAATATGTGAGTTAGTGAAATAATTTTCCACATTGCAATGGTTGTTTTTTTTTTTAATTTTATTTTTACTTGATGGCTTCTAAATTCGGTTTTCAAAAATCATCTGCACGTCACTTTTATGATCAACAAAAACCATCGAAAAACGTCCGGGTGTGTTTTATTTAAAAAAAAAAAATAAAAAAAAAAAAAAAGATGCATGAAAGAGTTGAAAGAGAAACAGTGAGAAGAGCATTCATTTTAACATAAAAAAAAAAAAGAAAAAAAAAAAAGAAGAACTGAACTGAAACCTGAAGCGACAGGGCTTTTTGCTCGGCAGGAATCGGCAGCGCTACGCTACTTTTCTAACAGAACACGGCGACGTTTTTTTTTACGCAGCACGAGGCGTTTGGAATAATCCTGCAAAGCCACAGCGAGCATGAGAAGCTGCGCGTGCGGGTGAAGCCGCGTGTTTATATCAGCTCTGCTCACTGGCTGCGACACACAGATACGGCTACACACAGGAAGCGTTTTTTCTCTTTTCATTTTGCACTTGTGTGTGTGTGTGTGTGTGTGTGTGTGTGTGTGTGTGTGTGTGCGCTCACATGTCGGGAGGAAGCTGAGGTATAAAAATAGACATAAAGACGAGAGAAAGCCGAGCTCTAGCGCCTGTAGGAGTGTGTGCGCACAGACCAAATATTAATGACTCCAAACAACTTAACTGGAAAATTTAATACACGTACAAACTTTATACACTTCATATAATTAAGTCTGATTAAAAAAAAAGATACCAGTATGTATTTATATACAGAACAGCATGTCATACTTTTTATCCGTTTAGAGTTACTTACATTACAGCAGCTATAAACAGTCGTTCCCTCACCAGCCTGTCTTTTTTTTTTTCTCTCTCTCTTGAAGTTCATAAGAATAAAAAAAATCCTCTGTCGTATGGAAAATTTACAGCTGACACTGGAGACTCCTTCCCTAAATATTAAGTAGCGGTCTGTGTATCTGATACGATAACGTATCTGAGCTAGCGCGTTAATAGAAACCTGTGGTTTGCTTTGCAGCCCAACGCGCACATTCTAACGCATTGGCGTTTCTATAGTAACGGCTCATTCGCAGGGACGTGTACAGCGGACGCTCCGCTGATAATAAACGGACGTTTCTTTATGTAACAGTGATGGAAGGAGTCTCCAGTGTCGGCGCTTTGTAACAGTCAGAGGTGAAGCTGTAACTTGAAGGTTTCAGGACAGAGGAGTTTACGCTTCTTTGCGGTTGGTGAGGGAACGAGTGTTTATAGCTGCTATAACATTGTTCTACAACATTAAATGGATAAAAAGTACACTTGGGGAACACGTTTTCCCACAATGACAGACATTTTTCATTTGGACAAATGATATGGTTAAGGATATAAAAATTGTGCGTAAGTGTGTCTCAGTCAGCCCTGTGTGTGTGAGTGTGTGAGAGAGAGTGTGTGTGTGTGTGTGTGTGAGAGAGAGTGTGTGTGAGAGTGAGTGAGTGTGTGAGTTTTTAATTTTTTTTCTTTTTTTTGTTTTTGTTTTCACTGTGTGTGTGTTTGTGTGATAGTGAGTGTGTGTGTGTGTGTGTGTGAGAGAGTGAGTGTGTGTGTGTGTGTGTGTGAGCGTGAGAGTGTGTGTGTGTGTGAGCGTGAGAGTGTGTGAGTGTGAGAGTGTGTGTGTGTGAGTGTGTGCGCGTGTGCGTGTGTGTGTGAGAGTGTGTGTGTGAGTGTGTGTGAGTGTGTGAGAGAGTGTGTGTGTGTGAGTGAGTGTGTGAGAGAGTGTGTGTGTGTGAGAGTGTGTGAGCATGTGTGTGTGTGTGCGCGTGTGTGTGTGTGAGCGTGAGTGTGTGAGTGTGTGTGTGTGTGTGTGTGTGTGTGTGTGTAGTGTTGTTTAGCTCTAGCAGCACACAGGCAGCATGTTCTGATTGAAAACACTGATAGTGTTGGAGTGTGTATGTGCTGTGTTTGTGTGTTTGCTGCTTAGTCAGGAGGAGACAGCGCTTTTTAATCTGTAGAGGAAGTGGACTTGTCTAAGAGGAAGGACAGAACACACACACACACACACACACACACACACACACACACACACACACACACACACACAGAGAAAGAGAGAGAAGACTTACATCTGATGCCGGCCCTTTGTCCGCTCCTGGGCAGGAGAATGTGACGAACTCATGGCAGCGTTTGTGTACCACAAAACAGCACACTAAACAACACACACACACACACACACACACACACACACACACACACACACACACACACACAGAGACATCGTTAAAAGTGTAAATATAAACATCTTTCCTTCTTTAACGTGCAACAGTTAAATGCGTCGTACGATATACAGTATACACTTTGTTTTCTTTTTTCTTTTTTTTTATTAACTTAAGTTTAATCTTTAAAAGCTACAAAAGTTCTTCCCCCCTTTATTTCCACTTGTTTCCTTTCCTCCGTCCTTCTTTCTTTTTTCTTCCTTCCTTTCATCTTTCTCACACCCTTTCTTTCCTTCTTTCTTTCCTTCTTTTCTTCCTCACTCTTTTTTTCCCTCCTTCTTTGGGGAACGTTTTTTTTTTTTTCAACGGTTGTGCAGTTGTGTGTTATTTTTTTTGTCCGTTTTGCACTACATGTGCAGTGACTCTCAGTCCTCACGGCTCTACTTCCTTCTACTGTGCACTTCTACAAGACTGGAATAAAAACAAAGGACTTTAATCCAATCGAATCGAATCGACTCTGGAATTAATCCAGATTTTTGGCGTTTAGAATGGAGTCCGTGGACAAAAACGGCATTCCGTACATTCCACTGGAACGCAACTCTCTGCACGTCACGTGTAATCTAGAGCACGTATAATACTAGCCGTAGAGGAGCGGTGCACTTCTACACGTTTCGCTTTGACGTGTTAGTGCAGCGAGCTCGATGAAGTGATTGTGAAATGAACAGGAAGTGGGTTGTTTTGCAGAACGGGGAATACAACTGCATTATTGAGGGTCTTTTTTCAAGGGTCTTTCCGTTTTCTTCTCGCCTTATGAACTTGCACGACTCCAGACAGCGATCAGAAATGCAAAACGCCTGCACGTTTTTACGCTGAAATCAGCATCAACGATCATCTTTATACGCTGACAAGAGTGTAAAATGTTTTTACTGGAAGCAAAACTATATGGAACAAAGCAGCATGGGCCTCGTTTAGCAAAACTGATAAACAGTTTTATTAGGAACGAATGATTTACGAACTCACCGAAACTGGACAGCTGAAGACTAAAAAAAAAAAAAAAAAAGTACGGGATTTTTTCTTTTCTAATCTTCAACTGTCCAGTGTGGGAGAGTCTGCGCCCGTGAGAGCCTGAGATCCTGGTTCTTGGCTGACAGGAGAGGAACCTGATGTGGTCCTCTGCTGTTGTAGCTCCTCCACCTCAAGGTTGATGTTTTGCTCATGCTGAGATGCTTTTCTGCTCACCACATTTGTAAAGAGTGATTATTTGAGTTATCCTAGCAGCTCGAACCAATCTGGTCAACAAGGCGTTTCCACCCACAGAACTGTCGCTCGCTCAGTGGTTTTTTTTTGTTTTTCGCACCATTCTGTGTAAACGCTAGCGACTGTTGTGCGTAAAAATCCCAGCAGGAGAGCGGCAGTTTCTGAAACACTCAAACCAGCTCATCTGGAACCAGCAACCCTGCCACGGTTAAAGTCACGGAGATCACACTTTCACTTCAGTCTGCTGTTTGACGTTTGATCAACTGAAGCTCTTGACCTGCATCTGCAGGATTTTATACACTGCGCAGATGCCATAAGATGGACTAATTAGATAACTGCATGAATGTTATGTTCAGGTGTACAAGTATATGTACCTGTGTGTGTGTGTGTGTGTGTGTGTGTGTGTGTGTGTGTACAGTCCCCTCTGAAAGTATTGAAGCAGCAAGCCCAGTTCTCTTCTTTTTGCTTTATACTGAAACATTTGGGTTTGAGATCAAAGACGACTATGAGACGAAAGATCATATTTCAGCTTTCATTTCCTCATCATCGTGGTAAACAACTTAGAACATAATACCTTTTGTTAGGACCCACCCATTTTCCAAGGTAATCATAAATATTGGAACATGTGACTGACAGGCGTTTCCTGTTGCCCAGGGGTGCTCAGGATTGTTTAAACATGTGACAGCTCTGAATGTCTGCTCTGGGTTTGAGTTTCACCTGTGAAGACTGCGTTTGTTGTTAAAAAGGACAAACCAACATGCAGACCAGAGAGCCGTCTGTTTTTCTGAAGCCGAGTAAAAATGGAAAATCAATCAGAGCCATTGCACAAACATTGAGCACAGCCAAAACAACAATCTGAAAAAACAACATCAGCTGACCACAGAAACACTGACAGCTGTGAAGAAAAAAAAACCTCAAAAACAACCATCAGCGAAATCAACAAGCTCCTCGGGGCAGGGGAAGGTGTCACACTCCAGCGCTCGGAGGAGACACGCTGTACAGAATGAAACTGATTCTTTACAGTGGAATAAACTCAGAAATGTGTAACTACATGCCGCTTTATAATAAAGACCTGCAGAACCTGAGAGACCAGAGACAACATCAGGGATCAAAGGAGCATGGGAGGTAAACTCCACACACAATCGCGCACACACAATCGCGCACACACAATCGCGCACACACAAGCGCAAACACGCACACACAAGCGCAAACACACAAGCGCAAACACGCACACACAAGCGCAAACACACAAGCGCAAACACGCACACACAAGCGCAAACACACACGCAAACACACACGCACACGCACGCAAACACACACACACAATCGCGCACACACAAGCGCAAACACACAAGCGCACACACAATCGCACACACACAATCGCAAGCGCAAACACGCACGCAAACACACACAATCGCGCACACACACAAGCGCAAACACGCACACACAAGAGCACATACAAGCGCAAACACACACGCAAACGCACACACACACGCAAACACACACGCAAACACGCACGCAAACACGCACGCACGCAAACACGCACGCACGCAAACACACACGCACGCAAACACACACGCAAACACGCACGCACGCAAACACGCACGCACGCAAACACGCACGCAAACACACACGCACCCAGGAGCCTGAGTCACTTCACTCACCAAATATGCATCGCCTCATACATACCTCAGACACACACACACACACACACACACACACACACACACACACACACACACACACACACACACATATTTACATGCTACTGTAACTGAATCGGGATAAAACTGATAAGATCTAACAGCACAGTGCGAGTATATAAGCTCCTTCTTCAATGTCAGTGTTTTCTCTCTCTCTCTCTCTCCCTCTCTCTCTCTCTCGTTCTTCCAGAGAACCACTCCAAGAGATTTCCACAGCAATCTGTCAGCTGTTGCCTAGCAACAAGCCTGAAGGGTTAAACAGGGTAGAACCACCCACTCTTCTAAATGACAAGTATAACATTCTCTCTCTCTCTCACACACACACACACACACACACACACACACACACACACACACACACACACACACACACAGCTTTTTTAGCTGTGGATCTAAGAGATGGATCAAAATCTGTCTGTCTGCCTCTTTTCTGTCTCTTCCATCCTTTTTTTTTTTTTTTTAACTATACCAAGGTTTTTACCTTTTATGGAGTTTTGTGGGTGTGGCCAAATGTAAATCAGCTGTGTTGTGAACGCACTTGGTCACTTGGCATTTATCAACATTTTTCTTTCTTTCTTTTTTCCCCTTTATTTTTCTCTTTCTTTCTTCCTGACTTTCTTTTTCTTGCAGACTTTCTTTCTTTTCCCCTCCCCTTCTTTCTTTCATTCTTTCGCTCTGTGTGTGTGTGTGTGTGTGTGTGTGTGTGTGAGTGGAGGCATGTCCGAGTTCAGTCTAATGAAAAGCGATTTAATTAAAATCTCACGTCTACGGTTTAAATGTGATTACAGTCACAGGAGAGCTGATGGATGGAGTGAGTAAAGGAAAGCCCCAGATGGAGGAAAGCCCTAGACAGAGCTGCCATTTCACTCTCGGCTGATTTGAGCGCATCTCAGTGACAGAACGTGTGATTTTATCCGCTTGGAGAGGAACACGCAGAGCTGATGACACTGCTAGCAAGAAAATCGTAGCACAGAGAGAACAAAAAAAAAACAGACACAAAAACCTGAGAGTGTGTCGACTTCATGCTAACAGCATAAACGATAAAACACAGATCGACTGAATTACTGATATTTAACTGCGACCTGTAGAAATTTCTAAGCAAGAGGATTAGCGTACAATTAAAAAGAAAAATATTTTATGATACATACTGAAAAGAATTAAACCGCATATTGAAACTTTGTGCTTTTTTTATCGCAGAAAAACAGAGAAACGCAAAACATTCACAATTAGCTCACAAAAACAAGCGTTTCGAATTCTCTAGTCAAAAGTTCGCCCAGATAAAGTCAACGCAAAAGTAACCACAAAGGCGTCAATGCTACGGCTAACCCTAGCTTCACACGTAACACCCAAGCGACTGTTGAGCAAACGTTTCCTACGTACAAGCGCAGCACGAAGCCACGATTTCAGCGACATCTGAACAGAGAATTTCTCAATTCTGTGCAAATTAGTTATGACACTCTAAAAAAACGACAAACATTTGCCTCTGAGATTCCTCTGAGAATCCTGCAGCGTCCGACGGTTCTTACTTTAGCAACTTTAGTTCTTACCCACAATTAGTTCCACAAAAATGAAACTTGATTTAATTTTATTCTGCCACTAAATTAAAAAGTATAGAGACATTATGAAGAAAAACGAAGCCTGGAAGGACGTAGCAGAGATCGTTGGTGCCTCTGGTGAGACCACGTAGCTAGGCCAGCTAGCTTGATTTGATAATCTAATCTGCGAACGAAGCCAAGCGCGTAACACGTAAATCACGGAAGCTAATTTGTGTTTAACTAGAAGTGATATATAGCTATTACTGTTTCTCAGTGGAAATAAAATATGCTTTACAGGCCACGCCCACACGCCACAACAGTAGCAGCTGTGAAACGCCCACGAGGCAAACTACACGCAACACAAATGACTAGTGTGAACCGTTTGCTGTTTGTTTTTTGTTGTTGTTATTTTTTAATGTTCCTTACACTCCCAACACTCTTCAAGTGGTGAAGAACAACACTTTTTGGATGTCACTTGCAAAAAAAAAAAAAAAAAGGAGATTTGCACCCGTGCAGGTTCACACAAACCGTGCAGAGTTATTTTTCCCCCCATAATGTTCTCAGCGCAAACGTTCGCACCGCAACGGTGACGGATTGCAGTGCTCCACCATCTTCAAGAGGATCCTCCTGACCTTTTGCAATTGTACACCAGATTGCTTCAAGCTGCACCAGGCACGCAGCAACATGACAGCACCGTGATTTCACTCGCTTTAAGAAAAACAGCAGTAATTAGATCACTACACCTGCTGTGCTGGATTTCACAGTCTCTAGCGTTTACACAGAATGGTGCGAAAAACAAAACACATCCAGTTCTGCGGGTCTTGCTGACGAGAGAAAGTCAGAGGAGACTGTGAGCGGTGACTCAAATAACCATTCTGTACAACTGTGGTGAACAGAAAAGCATCTCAGAACGCACACAAAAAACACGGAATCTCCAACAGCAAAAGCTGTCAGTCAAAGAACAGGACGAGGTTAGAGCGGGCGTCGAAGCTGCAGAAATAACCGTCGCCTGGTCTGGTACAGACGCTCGGATCAGAATCTGGCGTGAACAGCGCGAACCAGTCCGTGGACCAACCTGTCTAGTGTGAACAGTGGTGGTGGTGGTGGTGTAATGGTGTGGGGAATGTTTTCTGGTCACACACTGAAACTCCAATATGGTTTGAATTCACTCCGTTATAACGTTAACCCAGTTATACTTTCAGCATGATGACGTCATCACGTCGTCTCAAACCGGTCCCGTGAGCTCCGGAGGCTTCAGTGGCTTCCCCAGAGCGCCGCTGGGGCGTGGCACAACAGGAGACTCGCAGCACAAACATTCAGCTGAAATATCTACAGATAACCTCTGCGATGTATTCACGTCAACATGGAGCAGGACCTTCTCAAGGACAGCTTCCATCACCGTGTGGTCTAGTCTTCCATCCCTAACCCTCTGTTCATTCTGTTCTACAAACACTTTATCAGACTCCATTCCTCACACTAGACAGTCTCTCTGCACTAATAAAGACCTGACCTAACCTACTTACACAAAACGCATGACCGAAAATAAGCCATTTAAGCCTATAATTAACACGCTGAGCCGTTTTTGTTTGTCGAGATATCAGATTCTCGCTAGTCCTCTCTGCTGAAATCTCTCCCATTTCCCTCAATCCCCCCTTCTCTCCATTCGTCCACTTCCTCATTCTCTCATGTATTCTCTACCTGCTCCGACTCGTAATCCAGCACAAACTGAAAGGACATTTTGTCACAGGTACTCGAGGCACTTGCACCATTTTACTTTCAAAATGCGCTAAAATAAACGACAAAATACCAAAACTCTTTTAGCTACACATCTAATAAGCAATCACGATATGTGTTTATTAAATAGAAAAAAAAAAGATGATGCTGGGATGTTAAAATTTTGTGCTTAATCTTTGAGATTGTAAAAGCGATATTGAGAATTTATTTGAAAAATGTTACTTGTTAAATCAGTGCTGAATCACATCAGGTCCCCCCCCTTCGGCTGCTCCTGTTCGGGGTCACCGCAGCGGATCACTGGATCACCCGTCCGCATGTTTTGATTCTGGCACAAGTTTTACACCGGATTCCTTTACTGACGCAACCCTCCCGGTTTCGGGCTTGGGACCGGCACTGAGAGTGCACCGGCTCGCGCAAACCTCCAGGGGCTCGTGTCGGCTCCCTGACTGGGATTAAAACCCGGACTGTGGTGATGAGAGCACCGCATGCTAGCCGCTAGTCCACCAAGGAACTGAATCAAATCAAATCATTGCTGAATCAAATCTTATCAGTGCTGAATCAAATCTTATCGGTACCGAGTCAAATCAAATCATTGCTGAATCAAATCAAATCAGTGCTGAATCAAATCTTATCGGTACCGAGTCAAATCAAATCATTGCTGAATCAAATCAAATCAGTGCTGAATCAAATCTTATCGGTACCGAGTCAAATCAAATCAGTGCTGAATCAAATCTTATCAGTGCTGAATCAAATCTTATCGGTACCGAATCAAATCAAATCAGTGCTGAATCAAATCTTATCGGTACCGAATCAAATCAAATCAGTGCTGAATCAAATCTTATCGCTACCGAATCGGTGCTGAATCAAATCAAATCCTATTGGTGCTGAATCAAATCATATCAGTTGACTCATCAGATATTGACCTGTTTAAGCGTATGGTTTCCGTACCGTGTACTACACATCGTACCGTCTGATAGCGAGAGATTCATAACCTCTGTGTGCAAAATATTCTCTACTGCAACACAAACATTATTTAAATTAAAGAACAGGGTATTGCTGTTAGAGCCAGTAGTACTGTGTCTGAAATTACAGCTGCAGGTCTTCAGGGATGCGTCGCTGTCTCTGTCTTTCGATTTAAAAGAGGAAATTATTTAAAAGTTGTGGCATTTTTACGAGCAGTTAGTGAAACAGTATCCGCACAGTAAAATATTCTGGCTAGCTGCCGAGGTCTGCAACCAAATTCTCCCTGCTGCCGAGACCTGGAGTGGACATTTGCCTGGGAAATGAAGTGATGAGTAACTGTTGTGGTTCTGTGAGAATGCTAACACACACACACACACACACACACACACGCACACGAACACGCACACGAACACGCACACACACAGAAAACACACACGCACGCACACGCACCCGCGCACACGCACGCACACGCACACAGAAAACACACACGCACACACGCACGCACGCACGCGCACACACAGAAAACACACACACACACAGAAAACACACACACACACACACACACACACACAGAAAACACACACACACAGAAAACACACACACACAGAAAACACACACACACAGAAAACACACACACACACACACACAGAAAACACACACACAGAAAACACACACACAGAAAACACACACACACACACACACACACAGAAAACACACACACACACAGAAAACACACACACACACAGAAAACACACACACACACACACACAGAAAACACACACACAGAAAACACACACACACACGCACACACACACACACAGAAAACACACACACACACGCACACACACACACAGAAAACACACACACACACACGCACACACACGCACACACACACACATACTGCATGCCTGCCTGCATACGTGTGTGTTTAAACTTTGGACGCTTTAATGGCGTCAGGATTGATTTTGTGACGAAATGATGGACATGTCGGTGTATTTTCTCTTTGGCTAACAGTTTCCTACGTTACCCACAATGCCGTTCTGATAGAGGCATTTATCCTTCACTTCAGCTCTACCTAAAGAGAGTGATGATGATGCGGCAGCGCTTTAGTGCTCTGCTCTGTGCTTTCACTCTGTCCAGCTCTCTCTCTCTCTCTCTCTCTCTCTCTCTCTCTCTCTCTCTCTCTCTCTCTCTCTCTCTCCTCGCCTCTACACTCTGCTCAAACGCATCAGCTTCAGCTCTCGCACTGACACCGAACTCGCCATCTCGCACATCGCTCACTA
>CM074999.1:612840-629144 GCA_037576825.1 Pangasius krempfi
CTCTCTCTCTCTCTCTCTCTCTCTCTCTCTCACACACACACACACACACACACACACACACACACACACACACAGAGAAATCTTAAAGGTTCTTATAATGGAGGATTTCACTTTCATCTAGACCCTGAATACAAATCTTGAACCTCTAACCAATCAGAGAAACCCGAAGAAAGTGTCTGTGGGAAGGTTCTCTGTAGAACACAAGGGAAACCCTGTCATAACGTTCTAGCACCAGAGAGTTTCGCTTTCAACACATTTCTCAAGAAGAACCTGTTTATGAACCTAGAACCATTAACCAAAGAACCCTTGACAGACCTCTACACAGAACCTTACATTACAGAATGCTGCTTTCATTTAAATGTCCAAGAAGAACTTGTGTCCAAAAGAAAGAACTCTTGAGAACCCCGCTGTTATAGGGTTCTGCACAGAACTCTACAATGAAGAGCACAGAACAGAGGTTCTACACAGAACTCTACAATGAAGAGCACAGAACAGAGGTTCTACACAGAACCTTACATTATAGAGTTTTGTTTTCATTACAGTTTCCAAGTAAAACTTGTGATATGGAGCTAGAACCTCTACCATCCAAAGAACCTTTGAGAAACCCTGAGTTCCCTAAGTGTGTGCAATGCAGAGCTATAACTCACAGACACACACACACACACACACACACACACACAGCCACCCACACACACGTATATACAGGCGCGAGCCATATGTCTGTCATATCTGTGCGCAAGATAAGAGAAGAAGAGCATGCAGCTACAGGTCTCTGTGATTGTGTAAGTGTGTGTGTGTGTGTGTGTGTGTGTGTCTGTGCGTGTGTGTGTGTGTGTGTTACGCAATGAGTCGTACCGATGTTTAAAAAAATCGTGAACCATTAAAACAATTTCTCCGGTGGTGCAAGCAAGCCGCAGTGCAGAAGCGCGAGATCATTTCTCCATCCTGTTCCGCCTGCACGCGCACTCTTTATGTGGCGACACTGCAGATGTGACATGGCGCGCGCTAATGATCCGGTGAGATTTGTTTCGGGGTCCTGAATTTAAATTATTAATTAAATTAATTTAATATAATTTTTCCATTCTGTGTGTCAGCTGTGTGTGTGTGTGTTTGTGTGTGTGTGTGTGTGAGACACACATATAACACGGGCAGCTCAAGCGCGCTCACGCATAGCGGTACTAAACCACTCACCCACCCGGTCGAGTGCGCGCGCGCGCACACACACACACACACACACGCAAAACGCAAAATCACTAAAATAAAACCAATGCATGCACGAACGCGCGTTCTTGCGCGCGCATGCACATACTATGAACGACCAAGGACGGCATTAAAACCGTCTCTCTCTCTCTCTCTCTCTCTCTCTCGCACACACACACGCACACACACACACACACACACACACAGCAGAGCTCGCTCACCAGATGAAGTCGGTGCAGTGGCTGCAGAAGGTGGGCTGCTTGAAGAAGCGCGCGATGAACTTGTGGTCCTTCACTTCGTGCACGTTCTTCTGCCGCAGCGCGCCCTGTCGCGCGAAACCGCGCGCGCCCCCCTCATCACCGTCCGCTCCTGGGTCCGCCATGTCCTGTGGAATACTTACTTTAAAAAAAAAAAAAAAAAAAAAGAGAGGAAGAGAGAGAGAGAGACAGACAGGCCGGGATGTGATTCTCGATGCCCCGAAAATCTCCCGTCGAAGGCGGCGCGCAGCTACGCTGCTCCGGAACGCGCTCCGCTTCCCGGTTGGGTGAAAGCTCCGCCCCTTCCCTCCTTCTCCTTCACTGTGGTTGGGTGTTAAAAAAAACTGAAGCCACGCCCCGTTTTGTGTAGGAAAACATCTGAAGAATGATGTATTTTTTAAAATGTGGTTTTTACAAACGTGTCCGAGTTCAGGTACCAAAATGCGCAGTCCCGCACTAAATAGTGTGCTAAAATAGTGCACTGACTCCTGGGCCAAGCTGCACACTTCCGCACTAGACAGTAGGCCAAAATCGTTCACTACCTAATAGATAAACAGCACACTTCCGCACTAGATAGTGTGCCAAATTAGTGCACTATATGGTGAGCAAACCGCATACTTCCACTTCCATAGTCTCTCTCTCTCTCTCTCTCTCTCTCTCTCTCTTTAAATAGTGCACTACCTAATGAACAAACCTGCATACTTCCACACTAGATAGTGTGTGCACTACTTATTGGGTTACCGTGTATACTAGTGTACTAAATAGAATAGTACTGAAGGAATGTTAGTGCTTATAATGGTGAGATTATTTGGAACACATCTTATTGCCCACCAGGTGGCGTAGTATTCTAGTTGTATTTAATCTCTCTCTCTCTCTCTCTCTCTCTCTCTCTGTAAAAATAGTGAAATACATCCGCAATAGACAGTGTGTCAAAATATTACACTATGTAATGGGGAAATATGCATACTTCCATACTAGGCAGTATGTCAAATCAGTGCACTACCTAATGAGTACTTCCACACTACACAGTGTGCCAGAATAGTGCACTAGATAGTATGTCCAATCAGTGCACTACCTAATGGGTAAATACAGTACTTCCATACTAGACAGTGTGCCAAAATAGTGCACTATGTAATGCACTGCATACTTCTGCACTAGTGCACACATCAGTATAGTGCACTAGATGGAGAGCACACTGCATACTTCCATGCTAGGTAGTGTGTCAGAATAGTGCTGTTGATAATGGAGATGGTGTTCACTTGGTTAGTTTACGTCACTGTTCAGAAATGCATTCCTCAAATATACAACATTGAAGACATGTAAAAAAAAAAAAAAAAAAGGCATTTGAAGGCATTTGTAAAATAATTACTCCAGAGGTTTTTCACCAGCTGACTTATTTACTCACCGTTTTCTCCATCACTGCTTTTACTTTTACAAGTGAATTATTAATGAATTAATCTTTCAACTAGTGCAATAAATGAGAGACTGCAAATCTAACTATCGTGTAGAATCTACCACTGAGGAAATAACGAAAGAATTACTTAAAAGGGGTATGTGTGTGTGTGTGTGTGTGTGGTATGTTCTCTATTTTATGAGGAAGCTGACAAATAAAAGGAAAGCCCCTAATGCAAACGATCCTTAAATGGATAAAACTTTTATTTATTGAAAGCAGATTTTTATCAGATTTAAGGCAGAGCTTGAGTCTAGGTTTGAGATAAGTCTAATCTCTACAAGAGCATAGGAATAATAAACTCTAACGGTCTCGATTATGTTAGATTAAATTAGTCAGTAAGCTTTTATAGTACACTAAACGCTACAGGGTAGCATTTTATTGGTCAGAATTCATGAAGCTTCTGCAATGACATAATTCAGAGCCTTAATAATGGACATTATTGACAAATCTGACAAAGGTGTGATCCGAGGCGTATCAGTCGTCCTCCCTCTTAAGCACAGCTCGGAGATTGTGCCAGAACTCCTCTCGCCTTTCTTCGTCCTGAGGCCACTCGAGGTACGTCCTGGAGTTCATTATTTTGCGCAATTTGCAGAAACGCTTAGGAATCGTCTCTTTGACGATAGGCTCCAGCAGGATCAGGACGGCCGAATCGTTGTGCTCGTCGATGATCCGAAAATGCGAAAAGTTCAGCTCGTAGCGGCACCACTCACTCGTCACGAAGTTCTCTGATAGGACGAAGAGAGTCCGATAGCTACTTTCGATGGACTCGATGATGTTGTCGACGATCCAGCGGCCTGGAAGGAAGTCTCGCTGGTGCAGACACAGAGCAACCGGAGGTTCGGCGCTTTCTAACTCCGGCACTAGGATTTCTTCGACCCACTCTGCATCATGCTGGCTGTACGATACGAAAGCATCGTAGCGAAGAACAGCGCCTTCTCTGTGTATGGCTGGTTTACCTTTCGCGTTTAACCACGCCATAGTCATCTGTAGATACCATAAGACGTGAAGTTTGTAGCAGGTGACCCCGATGGCGATTAGGACGAGGACAATCACAGAGCAGAGGACGGATACTGACGGGATCATGTGGCAATCGAAGACTGATAGTTGAGCGTTATCGACTGTATGACCCCTTAACGTGAAAGGAGAGTCACACACGTAGCTGCGATGTCCGTCCCTTAGAGTAATCAACTGGTCAATATGACCTTTAAAGAATTCTACAAAATCACAGCTGCAGACAAAATTGTTCTGACCAGCTTCCAAGAACTGGAGAGACTGGAATGCCATCAGGACGCTTTTGTTGAATACATTCAATGTGTTGCTTTGAATGAGCAAAATCCGTAGGCTGGGAAACCGTCCACCTTCCGGGAGGGAAATAAACCTGTTTCCTGTAAGCCAGAGCTCCATAAGGTTGGGAAGATGGTGGTGGAACTCTGTCAGGTAATTTTGGCTCAAATCCAGAACAGTCAGGCTCAGAGGTAGGCACGGAGTTATGTGATGAAGTTTTGTAGCAGAGAGATTCATAAACCTGAGACTTGCAGGCCAATTGCAAATCTGTGGCATCTTCAAAAAGTTGTTGTGACTCATGTCCAGCGATGTGAGCCTGTGGAGACACGTGACCAGGCGTGACATGAGATGGAGAGATTTCAGTGAGTTGTGACTTACATTGAGTGTGTTAAGATTGTGCATGATGCAGTGACCGTTGCATAAAGATTCTTGCATGGTGATATCTGATAGGAGATTTTGGCTCAAGTCCAAGTACTCCACCTTTTGCAGAAAATAGGTGGTGGTGCAGGGAATAACGAAAACGGTGCTGTTGATAACGGATATCTTGGTGAGATGCTTCAACAGAAATGTTAACTGTATCATGCTGCTAAAAGTGAAGAAGCCCTGGATTTCTAAGTTGCGGATAAAAGTCGTGTGCAGGTTTTCGTAGTGTGAACACTGAGCTCTTTGCCACCAACCACGACCTCTGAGGTGAATATCCTCAAGACCGATGTAAGACATCGGAGAGCCATCCAAAACTTCTAGAATGTGGGTGACTCCCTCGTCAGTTGTGCTTACGTTTTGAAAGGTAAGGCTTCTGGTACAACCTTCTCTGACCTCTTTAATGGCTTGTATGGGTTCTCTTGTCTCCAGTGAAACATCTCTAATGGTCAGTGATGTCTCAGGGTGAGAAACGTCTCGAAGAATCTTTGATACGAGCTCTGGAGCATCCTGAAACAGCCCTTGAAGGCTGACTGAAACCGCCCTGATGGGATGAGCTGTCTGGAAGCTTCCATTCTCATAAGATGTTAGGTTACGACAGACAAACGTCAACTCATCCAGCTGTCTAATCTTATGCAATATATTGCGTTTTACATCCTTGATCGAAGGGTTACCAAATTTTAACGTTCTCAGTGCAGGATTCTCGACAAATTGAAACAGGGCAACAGATCCCAAGGTTGTATATTGGTTTCCCAAGATGTTCAGATGTTTCAGAGATCGAAGCTTAGAAAACCACAGTGAAGAAATGTTTTGCAGTTTATTGAACGACAGATCAAGCTCTTCCAGTTTGCTCTGGGAATTAAATGCTGTGTTGTGGATCATGCTGAGTTTGTTATTCTGCAGCTTTAAAGTTCTTAACTCCTTATACATGGTCAGATCCTTCTGAGTAATGGACTCAATCTCGTTGAAGGACAAGTCAAGAGAAAGAACGTTGGCGGGAACTATGGGTACACGGTGGAGATTCTTTGCAGAACAGTTGCAGAAGTGATCTTCGTCGCATTCATAACAGTTTGGTCTTTCGGAGGTCTGAGTGTGAGTCCAAGTCAGGCTAAAACTGATAAATATGGACAGTGACACCTTCATCCTGCCAAAAAAACAGATTCAGTTCGGATTGTTATAAACCACTGGGATACCACCTTGTGCCGAGACCCACCAACAAGGTCAGGAAGTGATGTTCGAGTCTGAACTTGAACCTGTAAGAGAGCATCAAGTGCTGGATCAAGTGCTATTCTATGTGCTGATGAATAATGAGTGTGGAAGCCATTTTGTTAAATGAAACCAGTGATTAATGTTATAATTCCATAAGTTATATTTATATAACTATATATATTCCATAATAATACAGTAATATACACGACTCATATTAGATTTCTTTAGTGTTTTTATTTTTTATTTGACAGTAAAGAAAAATGCAGTTCAGTCCTTATTTTCTATCCCATTTTCAGGTTTAAAGGCAGTGATCTAGACGTTGTTGAAAAACCCCATCTTGTACGTTTCTCACTACACACAGGCGATTTATTTTACTTTTTTTTTTTACAAAGAGAAGCGCAGAACGTTGCATTTTACCCCACTTTGTGACCTTGTTGGTGTTTCTCAGTCCTGAACAAGTCAACAAGGAAATCAACCAATACACTCTTCCCATGCTAGTCGGAAAACAGAATATAAAAAATTTACTGTTTCATAAATGGAAAAGTCACTTCAGTAACCAGCGTTTGTATAAACTGTTTAAACGTAAAGTTTTTCATACAGTGTCTTGCATAAGTATTCACCCCCCTTTGAACTTTTCCACATTTTGTCGTGATGCAACCTGGAGCTGAAACGGAGGTAGTATAATGCAATACAAATCGTATTTTGCTGCAAAAAACATAATTTAGAGGTGGCACTAAATCCGATACTCAGGATCGGTGTTTGGACAAAAAATGGTGGATCAGATATCGGAGAAAAAAAAACAACCCCGAACCTATCCTGTAACAAATCTCATCTTGACTACCAGAGTTAATGTAAATAGTTTAAAGTGGTTCACGCAACAACAGTGAGTTCTGTGTGGCCTAATACCAACAACAACAACAACAACAACAACAACAACAACAAGGAAACTAATCAGCAAAGCAAATATGCGATCATGTCACCTTTTTTTTAAAGGTTTTTTTTGGTAAACGTTTACGTATAAAGAGACTTCATTGTCTCGTTGTCGGTGTTTGTTAAAATTGATTTTATTATATATATTTAGTCATTTTTAAAGAAAAAAAATATCAGATGGATATCGATATCAGCTGCTATTCAAAGTTTCAGTATTAGTGTCGGAAATGAAAACGTGTTATTGTGACATCTCTATTATAATTCTTTTACCGCTTCATGATATCATTACTGTAAACATTTATATTTTACAGACTGGTTACTTATTTATTTTCCTGTAAATTGAATAACAAGTATTATTGGATTCCTTAAGACCAGATTAAACCTAATCCTAAAATCCTAAAATGATTAAACCTAAATTCTTAACTTTGTTATAGCATATTAATCAAATTACAAAACTGTAAATAGAAGTTGACAGTTACTTCAGATTTAAGTGCATTTATGTAACTCGAAGTTTCCAGGTTGGTACGCTTTTATGAGAAGAACGTACTATACAATGTAAACAACATAAACAATGTACCTGGCAAAAATAAGTGAAAATATCTTGAATATGGGGAAGTCTATTAAATATTTCTTATTTCGAGATTATTTAAATTAAATATAATATCCTGCAGCCTGGTGTTAGATGCTTTGATCTATTTCAGGCTTTAAATCTTCTTATTCTAAATTCCTAAGCTTGAAATTGGAAAAAGTCATAAGTAAGTTTTCATATTTTTGGTTTGTTGTCATCTTATTATAGGAAATACTAGATATGTTTGATCTTATACAGTATATTTTCACTTGCTAAGATGTAAGATGTAAGATGTAAGATATTTACATATATTGTAAAATAGGAAAATGTTTATCAGCGTCTATATTTTCATCAAGTGATAAATCGCATTTAATCCAATATGCTTTATTTAATGGAGAACGTTTAACTGCAAGGAATGTCATAATGTTTAGTAATTAGTTGTGAATACAGTTAAAAATGTAACTAATCCTAATCTAGCTTAGTTAATTTTTTATATCCTGCTGACATTTTTCTAACTACAAAAACAACAAAAACAGAAATAGTTGCATTTATCATTGCAGTTAAGTGCGTTACCTGATTGCTGTCATGTCAGATGCGTGTTGTTCCTGCAGAGAAGCTCAGAACATCAGCATGAAATAAAATTTGCATCACAGGAAGAATTGAAACTGCAAACAGAAAAAAAACCCAAAAAACAACCCACACACACACACAGTAAATAAAAATGTTAGTTCTTATCCAGTGGATAGAAGTCATTTAGTTTAAAATAAGATCTTCTCATTTTTTTACATCATGAAAATTTTATTTTATTTTTTAATATGAACCTTGTGATATGTCGAATTGTTTCACTTCACTGCTCAGTTTGAGGATTTGAAAAGAGGAAGCTTTGCACTTGGCTGATCAGGAGTCACGTAAAATCATCCTTAAACTAAGATAAAGATCACTGCTCTTAGCACAGAGCATGTGCTTAATGTACGCAAGAAAAATACAAAAAACACACAAAACACAGAGGTGTAACGATTAGAAAACACACTAAGTACTAGTCATATTATTATATCATATTATATAATATTATTCATCGCACAAAACTGCACATATCCGCACTTTATATCTGTACTATCAGGCTGCTGCCACCATCCATATGTCCATATATATATATATATATATATATATATATATTTATATACACTGTTTTTAATCCCTTCATATATTTCTTATGTATATATTTTTCTTTATATTTATTATTTTACTTTATATTTTTCTTTATATATATATATTTTATGTATATATTTTTCTTTATATTTATTATTTTACTTTATATTTTTCTTTATATATATATATTTTATGTATATATTTTTCTTTATAAATAATATTTTACTTTATATTTTTCTTTATATATATATTTTACTTTATATTTTTCTTTATATATATATTTTATGTATATATTTTTCTTTATATATATATTTTATGTATATATTTTTCTTTATAAATAATATTTTACTTTACATTTTTCTTTATATATATATATTTAAAGTATATATTTTTCTTTATATTTAATATTTTTCTATATTTTCTTCTTTTATGTCGGAGCAGTTGTATAAAGCATCTCACTGTCTGTGTGACAAATAAAATTTGAATTTTTTATTTTTTTTAATAATTCACCATTTTACAAATGAACACCACCTCCATTATCGACACCACCCAGCCAGCTAACTTAGCCAAATACCGCTGGGGTTTCAGTAGCTTGCTAGGTTTGTTACCTCATGCTAATTCATACACAATTAGCTAGCTAGCAAAAATGCGCCCACCACATTATCGTCAGAGTTTGCAATAGACTTTAGCGGCACTTAGCTATATTTAACACACACCAACGTAACGTTTAATACAGAGCAGTTTATACTGTAAAATATAACATCAACAAATCTCAGCTAGCGCTAATCTAGATTTCTCAGCTAGCTAATGGTTTACCTGTACGTTTCATCGTATAATTAGCAGATCGTTATCACACCGTTTTCTTTGAAGCGTTTAAAACTGAAGATAAATCCAATCAGGGATGTACTGTGTAGAATTTTTTGAGTGAAACGTGACGCTAAATGATCCCGTATTTAGCGTTACTGAAAGCTAGTGAAAAAGCTAGTGGACACTTAGCATACTTTAATTGACTTTAATTGCGTTAAGTGCACTTAATGGTACTTAATGGTGCTAAAATGGAGCTATTTTTTGTTTACGCTTTAAATATTCCACAGTATGTGTTTTAATCCATTTTTATTTGAAATATACTAAAAGCATGGCTGTGTAAAAATAATAAAATAACTATCTATCTGTATTTTAGCACATTTTACAATGATACATGCAATAAACTTTAATTTAATTTAATTAAATAATGTTTTAATATCATACTTACTGTTTTAATCTGTTAATCTGTTTAATCTTCATGAAAGTTGGTGAAGAAGTCATACAAGAGCTTCAAAAATAGTGTTGTTTTTTTTGTTGTAAAAAGTAAAAAAAACCGGAAAAATTAACTTAAAATGATTTATTGGCTTTAATCATGAAGTATAGATGAAACGTTGATTTATAACTTGTATTTAAAAATATAAAATTGTGAACATTTTGTTTTAGCTTTTCAACAAACATAAAGAAAGGACGCTGTTGACGGTGGTCCGTGTCATAAATGGTGTAAAATCTGGATCTGAAAAGAGGAAAAACAGGAAGTAAAACCTTGTGGTCGGTAATTTCATCTGGCACAAACAATTCAGTTACAGGTTTTTTTACTTCCAGAACAAATCACACTCCTTTCGCTTTTATCTTCCTACCGTATACATTACGGCAAAATAAAGATAAAAGCAGAATTCTGTACATTTAATCATATACGCCAGCGTACAAGGTCACATTTATATACAGAATATCAAATAACAAAAAACTTAAAATCTTACTTCAGGTTACATCTTGTCTCAGTGGTTTTAAAGGTGCAAAAGAAAATTTTAAAAAAATTATTCTTACTAGTGCTAATAATCTGTAGAACAGGATTTTAAAAAATAATGGTTTAAGCCTCATGAGCGTAAGTGTATTACGTGGCTGAGGAAAGCTGTTACAGTCCGGAATTCTTGTTTGTGTTTGGCTTCTTGTCAGTCATTTTATAGACACGCCCCCAATGCTCTTTCACTCCGCCCACAACTCCGTCTGAAATCTGTAAGCGCCCAGCACAGCCAGATTCACAACTTAACGACAAGAAACGCAGTAAAACCAGAATAAACACTGACCTTTCCAAGATGGAGTCGTCTGTTTCTGGTGACGAGAATTACCGACGTTGCTCCTGAAGTCTGGGAACGCAATCTGTTTAAAACTTGGAAGTGTTAAAATGGCCGGATTCATGTTAATAATCAAGTGTTTTTTTTGTTTTTTTTTTATTAGAAAGAAAAAGTCGTGGACGTCCTCGTAAATATGAAAAATCATATTCAGCTCGCGTCGTAACCCAGACTGATCTTTTCTACTTTAGCATAAAATCCACTCAAGCTGCTTCAGAGACGACTGAAGATCGGCTCCGAACTCTGAGAGTTTCTCTCTTGACTCTTCTAATTAACGTAAAATGGACGCTACGCTATTCTGTAAGGCTTTTAAGGAGAAACCAAAAACAAATCTTAGCAGCAAAATAGAACACAATTGCTATACAGGATGTTTTCTAAAATGTCGTGTCGTGCCGTTGGGGGTCAGAATCAGAAAAGTGTTCATAAACACATTCGTTTTTTCTGCGTACTTTCAACGTTTTTTCTCTCAGAACAGAAAACAGAAGAATAAAGAAGTTGCTGTTACAGACAGTTAGGACGGATAATTGATCTGAGTCGCTCCGTCTTTGCAGCGCAAATTTCATTTCCCCTAAGTAGCTAACTCTGATATATCAGTGAAGTTAGCTCGTTAACTAATTTAAAAGGTTTAGCTTGCTAGTTAGCTAACACGTCTAAACTATACTGCTTTAACAAGCCTACAGTACATAGCTCACCCAAGATCGACATCAAGAAACTAGCTGGCTAAAGCTAGAGATCTAGTCCACGTTCTTACTGAGGAGTCGCTTGTAATGGACACGTTTAGCTAGCTAACTTTGTTAAGCTTTGTTTACGATGTTGTAATCAACATCGTAAAACAAACAACAAAGTTGTAATCATCAGGAAACATGCCATTAATTTCTCTCTATTTAGCTAATGACAGAATACTGAGCCATTAGGACCTTCTGGAGTTACACCTCTGTCTTTTAGCGCTAATCCATAATAACAAGTGGGAACATTTTAGCTAACGTCGATCCCATTCCTGAATAAAATTCTTGATGCACAGATATAAGACAAAAAGGATGAAGTGTGTGTGTGTGTGTGTGTGTGTGTGTGTGTGTGTGTGTGATCAGTCAGAACTTAGGCTGTGATAACCTCTGGTGGCTGGTGGAGGAATTACAAGGCAATGATGTGACAGAACTCATCAGTACTGTAGGCCTTTATTTAAGCAACAAATTCAGCAGACATGGCAAGTTAGTTATTAAAATTGACCATCAATCAACTCACACTGATTAGTATTCGTGACTAGGATTAGTATGGCGCCCCTTGTGGTGTGGAAAAGAATAGGAACTGCAATTTACGTAACTAAATTAGGTAACTGATGTCAGAAGATTGCGATCGAGATTACGAAGCGCTCATATCTATCTAACATATCTAACACAAAGCGGAGGAGAAACACTAACCCAAAAACGCTGGTAAGAAATTAATGCTAATTAATCGGATTTACTCAATTTGGGTGCCTTTTTTATTGCTAGTGTCTAGAGTAAAACACGTTAGGTGTTAATGTTGCCAGCTTGTTATAACTAGCTATGACAAAAGTAGCCTGTTAACTAGAGCCAATCAGCGCTCAGGTGATTAGCAACGAAGAAATTATTAAAAAATGTTAATACATATTTTATTTCAAATTTAATTAATTGCATAAATTGATGTACATTTTTCGTAAGTAAGCTGAAAAAGTGGTCACCTGGTGAAGATTGTTTTAAAACATTAGCATATGGAAGGAGCAACACACGGTGGTTCTTCAGGGTGGTAACACACACCACCACGATGTTGATTATTTTCCCACAACGGGACAGTCTGAAGTGTGTTATTCCCCTTATACCACTGCAATTCAATTAAACCAACAATTACAATTTTTAATCTATTAAAGACGGTGCCATTTTTTTTGTCCGTTTATAGTTACATTTGTGGAACATCTGTGAAACAAGTTAGTTCCTGTTCTCACTTATGTTATAGCAGCTGTAACAGTCCTTCCATCAACAGCCTTTCCGCAAAGAAGCGTAAACTCCTCTGTCCTGAAGATGTCTGAAAAAGTAGAGTTACAGCTTTACCTCAGACTGTTACGAAGCGCTGACACTGGAGACTCCTTCCATAAATGTTACATAAATAAACATCTCCTTACGGAAAACTTCACCATGTAATTTATCACTTACTCATGTTTTATTTTTTAATACGTTTATAATTCATGGAGATTCTGCCATTAATAATGTATTAGATTTTGAATTACTGTAAGAGCTGCTGTTACAGAAAATTAATCCTCACCTTCTGCTTAGAAACTGCACTGTGGTATAGTGGCCTGTAGCTTCTGGCCGAAATTTGGCGTAATCGAAACAGCTGAAGTGTGCCACTGTAACACCATCCAACACCCAAAGAGGAAGTGGTGAGGATGTCAGGAAAATTTAAGAGAGTCCTTACGAGTTTCAGTAAGTCTCGTTCCAGCGTATTTCGTAATTAGCAAAGCACTCAGAAAGAAACTTGAATTAAAACACCAGACATCAAAACACAAACGGAGCCACGTAATATTCTCAATCCAGTTCAGCGGGGAATTCACAAATTTGCTCATAGGTGAACAAAACATCCCTCAGGTCAGGACTCGGCTGCGCAGGAAGCATTCTTTACACGCTGTACACATTCTGGACAACCAGTAAGGCATCTGGTTTCAAAATCCTCTCTCTTCCAGAATTATGAAACCGAAGAAATTATGAATCCACTCAAAGCTAAACTAAAAGTAAAATAAAAATGTACCTCAATATTAATTTTCATATAGCTGCAAGCAGCGTTTAAGGGGGCCAAGCACTTTTTTGGCTCCACCCTTTAGTGACAGCGGAAGACCAGAAGACACTGGGACCATCAGCGCTTGTTCCCATGGAGACGTACTAAATTTAATGGCAATACGTCAATCCGTTGCTGAGATATGACCTCACTTCCTGTTTGGTGACTTTGTGTTACAGATGAACCATGTATGTTTTTTAATAAGTTGTTAAGTTTTTTTTGTGTGTGTGTGTGTGTGTGTAATGGTTCAAATTTCAGAGATTATGAAATCTCATTGATGAAATGTCCTGCATATTAAAATTACACGAAACAGGTTTCGTTCAGCGTTGATCTCACAACCTTCACTGTGAGCCAGATTTCACAATGCACAAAATTTGTAGGAGAAGAAGTGAAAAAAAAAAAAAAACAGTTTTGTTTTTAAAACTCAAAATGCCCGACTTCATGTTTGGCAAGTCCCAAATTCGCACCTTCCAGGAAATCAAGAAAAGAGTCGTTCCCTCACTGGCTACGCTATTTTTTAAAGTTAATAAAACAAACAAAGAAAAAAACCCTTAAAACTTAATTCCAGCTTTGACTCTGACACTGGAGACTCCTTCCACAAACGTTAAATAAACATCTCCTTACAGAAAACACCATCAGAGCAACGATTACTGTAGAAACGCTAGTGTATTAGAATGAGCGCATTAATATAAGCCTTGCAGCAGGAACTTCTGTCTGAGCCTTGCTCTTACGGAAAATATATTCTGACCAATCAGAACGGAGCTCGGTGGAAAATCCGGTACTGTATACTCATGCAGTGAGTGCGGTGGACCAGCAGAGGGCAGCGGTGCACGTTTCATTTTCAGGAGTCCAGCCTTGAAGCTCAAAGCTGTGTTCACAGGTCATTCTAATACTTTATTAATGAAGTGTTTGAGGCATCAGATCACAGAAGACTATGTTTTTTTGTTTTTTTTTCGAAACAGTACAATGCTGGATGATGCTATTTGCTTAGTATTCACCAACTATACACACACACACACACACACACACACACACACACGACACCTGAAGTAACTTCACTTCTCTTTAGCTAGCTCGATAAAACAAAGCCACTAAAACCCATTTAAATCATGAAGGAAATCACTTCAGTAACATTCTTCCTGCTGCCGAGTCGCCTCCTGGTCCTGCTGAACCCTGAACACTGAACACGTCTGTCTCTGAACACACACACACACACACACACACACACACACACACACACACTCCTCCCTCCGTGGACTTGCTGATACACGCTTCCATGTCATTAAAGGATGTGTTAAAAATAGGACTGGAATGATCCGGGGATGAGTAACAGTGGACCGTTCTGTTTAATGTGGCCAAATAAATTTTCTGGCTTTTTAACTTACAAGAAAATAAGAAAATGTCGGAAATATGATTCGTGTACAAAGTATGAATTTGGTAATTACATACACATGACATCTTTATGTGCATATTATACACATATGACATATTTAGCCTTAAAGCTTCATTTCTTTTAAATTTCTCTTATTTATTTACTTATTTATTGTGAACATGAGTATTATTTATTTAGAATGTATTTAGAAAGATTATTAATTATATATATATTTTTTGAGAATGTGGGGATTATTTTTTTGTGAGTGGGTATTTATTTATTTATTTATTTATTTATTTATTTATTTATTTATTTATTTGTGAATGTGAGGATTATGGCCAGTGTGTCACTCGCTCACTTGCTCACTTGCTTAGAAATTGTTTTATTATCTCACAATATGCTGTTTAAGCAACAATATAACAGATAACACCGAGATCATAAATTCAGTAAATGAGTATCATCTCTTCATCATCTACGGGACGTGTCCATCACGGGCAAACCTCTCAACTGCCAAGTGAAGTATTTTAGACAAAAACGAAACGCCTCAGAACACATCGGCTCATACGTGAAGATTACAATAATTCTTCTATAATAATTCGAAATTTATTTTTGCATGCTAGATTGACTTTTTTCCTAAAATTTTGGACTTTGCTTTTCTTTTATTGACTCTGATTTATGAGTTATGGCGTGTTTACTGTAATTCAGGTGTACATGAGGGTAAATCAGGAGTGTGTCGTATGTGTATTACGTGTAATTAAGGGGTTAGTGGGCGGAGCTTGTGTCCACACAGCTGAAGCGGATTCATCATCGTGCTGGAGTTGATCTGATACGAGTGGTACCTCGCGCTCGCGTCTTCACACCTGACACAAGTGTCCCATGTCATTTTGTTCCTTATCTTTGCTTTCATTTTGCAGATGTGGTATCATTTTGAAAATGAAGCTTTCCTCAGAGCTCCGTCATTACCACAGAATGCAGAAGTACCAGAAATAGAACGTTCTTCTTACATGAAACAAAAATGAGAAAAAAAAAAATCACACATCCTCAAAAACCATCCCTGGAACATAATGGTTTTTCTTTTAGCTACAATGTTTTTTTCCATTGGTTTGCTTTATTTACATGGTGAGGCCTTTAATTACAACATAATGAATTACCATTCATGTGCATGTGCAACAGATTTATAACTCTGTTTACAATATACGCCTTGTGATGGACAGTGTGAAATTATTCATGGAGCTCTTGTTTTTAAGTACTGTAAAGTTAAAGAGTAAACTTAAACTGATAAAAATTAAAGTGTAAAGTTAAAGAGTAAACTTAAACTGATAAAAATTAAAGTGTAAAGTTAAAGTGTAAAGTTAAACTGATAAAAGTTAAAGTGTAAAGTTAAACAGTAAAGTTAAACTGATAAAAATTAAAGTGTAAAAATAAACAGTAAAGTTAAACTGATAAAAGTTAAAGTGTAAAAATAAACAGTAAAGTTAAACTGATAAAAATTAAAGTGTAAAAATAAACAGTAAAGTTAAAC
>CM074999.1:636238-650581 GCA_037576825.1 Pangasius krempfi
TGTGTGTGTGTGTGTGTGTGTGTCACGCCTACATGCTCAACACACAAGCACAGGATTAAGTGACAGTGTTCAGTCTGTAAGGGAAGTTTGGTTTGTTCTCATGAGGAAAACTGCCTTTTTTACTTTTTTTTTTTTTTTTTTTTTTTACAAAAAAACAAACCTGTAGCAAGAAGGGTTGTGTTAATAATAGAGAGAGAGAGAGAGAGAGAGAGAGAGAGGTTTTCCTTTTGGTTAATGAGGTTGAGGTTAGATTGAGCTGTAACATTGCACTAATTCACCACATTCATAATTATGCCAGTAGAAGGTCCTCATGTGGATAGTGTTGTGTGTGTGTGTGTGTGTGTGTGTGTGTGTGTGCGCCAGTGGAATAGCTGACAGCTTTGCCTCGTGAGGACCTTCAGCTGTTCCTTAGAAGGAAAACGGCTTTGTTTCTTTATTTTTAAAAGGAGACAATTCAGCTTTTATTGAAAAAAAACAGAAATTAAAAGAGCAAAGAATTCCTTAAATTCTTTTCATGAACTGCGTTAATGATAATGGAAGGTCCACACAAGGACGGTATGAAAATTGTGTGTGTGTGTGTGTGTGTGTGTGTGAGCGAGAGTGAGAGAGCGAGAGAGAGTGAGAGAGAGAGCGAGAGAGAGAGAGAGAGTGCATGTGTGATAAAAATCTACCACAACACTATCAAATGATGAGGAAATTAACACACACACACATTTTTCCCTGTAACTCTGAGGACCTTCTCTTGATATTGTTATTAGTGCAAAGATAATAATGTTATAATAAAAGATAATTAATGTTATACTACAGCTCAGTCTAACCCTAACCTTTATTCTGAGCAACCAGAAACTAATATTTTTGCTCTTTTAGCTTTAAATAAAAGGAAAAAAACTGTCAAATATTCCTTTCCTTGTAGGGACATTTGATCTGCACAGATACAAACGCACACACACACACACACACATGTTGATGTGTTGAGACGTGTAAAGAAAGACTCCCCCTTCTCTCTAGTGATTGTCATTCAGCTCTCTATCTCTATCTATCTCTCTTTCTTTTTCTCCGTTAGTCGTCCAACAGCCATTGGGTACACACGGCCATAATGGAGAAGAACGAGAATGGTGCATCACAACGAACCTCCTGACCCGACTGTCTCGCCACAAGACACCGTGTCCACCGATATTCCAGCTGCTCAGACTCACCTGGATCCTCAGACACACTTCCGGCCTTTCCGGGACGTGGGCGAGCGCTCGCTCGTGGCCAGCGCGACACGTTTCCTGGGGAACAGTGGATTTTACTGGGGTCCTCTGGATGTAGAAGAAGCCCACGCTCGATTGGCGTCTCTTCCCGTTGGCACCTTCCTAATCCGGGACAGCATGCAAACAGATGTCTTCTTCACCCTGAGCTATCGTTCTGCAGACGGACCCACCAGTGTCCGCGTCCTCCTTAAAGGCTGCGGGTTCGCCCTGGACGGCAGCAAGCACGCCTTCCCTTGCCTGTTCGAACTGTTGCGATTTTACATGACGTCACCCAAGAGGAGTCTGAAGCAGCCGTACCGAGGTTCTGCACCACAGAAACTTCAGGAGCTGTGCAGGAGAGCCGTGGTGAAAACCTACGGCAAGGAAAACCTCGAGAAACTCCCTGTGAGCACTGTGCTGAAAGATTTTCTTCAGTCATATCCTTTCAGCATTTGAACAGAACTTGAAACACTTGTATGTTTATTTCTACGCTGTTTTAACACTTTTGTAGATGACCATGTCTTGCTCATTAGGTTTCATGATTTCGGTACCATTACCTTTAAATGCACTACGTCAGGTGTTTTGTCCTGATTTATTTGCCTGCTGTGCAGACAGTGTGGTTATTATTCGTTTTTATTTCTCACATCAGTAAAACAACATAGGAAATGTAGCTGTAACATATGTTAATTATTTCTGTAAAACCACAAAGCTGAAGTAAACTCAGTACTGTAAAACTCATTTCATATGCCGTCCTGAACATGTTGGTGTATATGAATAAATGACTGTAGACGATTCTTTGGCATGCGCATATTGTTTATTTTTAATCTCTTGAAGTTTTTAAAATGAAAACAGGTCAACTTTTATGTGCTCCAACCCCTCCCATGGAAAACTTCTGTAAATCATCTGATCATTATGGCATTTAGAAGAAACAGAAAGAGAAAGTAGTTCTTTAGAATTCTGGTGTACTGCATCCTGTCTCAGTTAAAGGCAAACCACACACACACACACACACACACACACACACTTTTTGTTATTGTGACATTTCAGGACTATCATGTTTGCCACCTCTTTTTAAAGGGAAAGGAGCTAATGCATGTTTAAGAGGTTGCTAGTAGTCCCCATGGAGTAATTTGCATATTCATTTAACCATCATGCTCATTTGCATATCAAAATGTGTTGCCTGGAGAAGTAGATTTGTCATGGAGAATAAGATAGGGTTTTATCATAACAGATTATGACTTATTAGAAAGAAGAAGTCTTTGGTCACGGAACCACAAACGAACAGATAAAACGAAGCAGTGGTGGCGAGGAGTCGGGAAATAAACACGAAGGGAACGATTATTACTGTAACGCTTAAAAGTAAGAATGAAGAAGTGGACAAACAATAGGGGTCAGTGACTGGTGTCTAAACCCCGCGGACGCTGAGGACTGTACGTAATTATAATTCTCTATAACAGTTTTATAAAGTTTCTATAACTATAACAAACTATAAATGGATAAAAAAAAGTATGTCATGTTGTTGTTCAGTAAACTGGTGGTAACAGTAACTCCATTTCATCACACCATGCCACTGATGATTATTTTCCTATAGCAGCACCACACGGCATCTAATCTTAGATCTGACCCTAACCTCAGCCACAAAGCAATGGTTTTACTCTTTCGGTTTTGAAAAAAAGGGGACATAACTTCTGTAAACAAAATAGACTTTACATTTTCAGGGCTATTTCACTGATCTTGATAAAGTACTTCAGTTTTTCCTGCTTTTTTCCGATATATAGTCCGGGGTGCCAGTTCATTAAAAAAAATCGTTCCATCCATCCTCAGCCAAAATCTGGATCTGCGTAATAAATAAAAGGCATCGCTTACTTCAGTATTACCGTCCGAGCCAACGACACCATCTTGTGGATACATTTACCATTTGCAAACGATAAATCAAGTGAGAAACGAATAGATAATTATGAGTCACAAACATGGAAATGAGCCGAAATTGAAGAGTGAAGAAGATTTCTCCGATTAATCCAGGCTATATTTCTTAAAACGTTTTTTTTTTTTTTTTTTTTTAAATCACGTCTTGTTAAAGAAAACAAGGATCTGTAAGAGAAAGTGAAAGTGTAAAATATTCCCTGGATGCGTGACAAGAATCACAGGATGAAAAAGACCAGAGTGTGAAAGCAAGAACAATACAGTCATTGTGTTTTTTTCACTAGCGTTACCTCAAACATTCTCATCTGGCTTTGCTGAGAGGGAAGAAAACAATGGGTAGGAAAATCTGCGAGAAATAAGTGTTCTTTCAAACGTTCTTCTACGCTTGAAGTGAAGCGAAGCTCATAATGTTTGCGAACATTATTTTTTCATTTTTACATGATTACGCCTGCTCAGTTGATACAATATAAAAAGGAATATATTTAATTTCCTCAGAGATAAACATAATAGATTAAGTTGATTAGCTGTCAGGTTTTGGTCAAAAAGTAATTTTTTTTGGTCTGTAACATATTTCCACACCTTAATTTTAGGAAATACTGTATATTTTACCTGAATGATGTAAAAAAAATGTTTTGTTATTATTATCCTTTGAATCTAAAACCTTTTCTGACTATTTGATTAAGTCGGTTATGTACGTGACACAGCAGAATGGACATAACGGAAGTTCGTAATCAGATTGCAGCAGCTAAACCGATCCATCACGTCATCATCAAAACAGAGAAGAGTTTTAAAATGTTTACAAGAACCAACAGAAGTTTCACCGACAGAGCTAAAGGAATGAACGAGAGTGAAGAGACGACGACGAGGCTCTTGACTTTTTAGCTTTTTTCAGGGTGATGAGGCAGAGACTGATGGGGATGATGCCGATATTCGAAGTGAGGACTCATTTCCCACCGTTACCTCATCCTGTCAGATTGCGTTAAAGCCGGTTAAACCGGCCAGACTACGGCTGACTATGAATAAAGGCTGATATAAAAACAGACAGACAATTATTCAACACAATTCCTATGATGAGCTGCCAGAACGGCTTTCACACACACACACACACACACACACACACACACCCCTTGGCCTCGGTTCAAGTGTATTTCTATGGAAATCACATGACACTTTAATTGTGCAACTAATTTCAATTATCTGAATTCAGATGGCAGATAACAATTTTACACAGTAGGATGAATTCAGAAGTCGAAGTGAAGTTTCTCGCTGAAGCAACTAACGCGTTTGCTTAAACCTTAATTTAATTTTGACCAATAAATTTCTGTCACTGCATTTTTACATGACTTGCCTGGTCAGTTTTATACAACATACATACATACATGTATGTATCAGGTTATGTAATCTAAAGAATATATTTCATTTCTACACACGATAACAGGATGAGAATACGATATCCTGTAACTCAATTAGCTATCGAGGTTTTGCGAGAATTAGCTTCAACCTACTTTGACACCTCAACTTTAAGTAAATATATTTCACCAAAAACAACATGGACATGTATTTTTCATCCTTTTAACCTCGTTTTGTCGTCTTATTGTCATGTAATGAGCTAGTCTGAAGATCTCGCTAGCTAGGTGTGATTTCATTTTACGATTTTGATCAAATTGTTGAATATATACGCACCATCGTGGAAGATATTGGAACAGTTTTTCCAAATTTTCCACTTTTTTTTCCCCCCCTAAGATTTCTTGCTGTTAATAAAAGAAAAACCCACGAATCCATGAAAACATACAATACATTTTGGAAATCAAAGTTCTGACTTTCTACAAGTCAAGGAAAAATGTTTATATAACGTTTATATCATATTCTAAAGAAGCACAGCTTACGCTTTTGTCAAGACTGTGATGATTTATTTACTGTGAAATAAGAATGCCAGAAATAAATGATGTTATAATGATGAATGTAAAGATCTAAACTGATGAAAATGGGTCTCGAAACGCCAAACATGTCATTTTTACGACATGGCAAGCTTCTTCAGAACATTGCAGAAACGTTTTCTTTCACGTGTAGGCCTATAGATCAACGCTTTCACGACTTCACATGCTACTCCTGAAGATACACGAGATTACTGAGGATGGTTCCACTTAAAAACCATGAAGATGGCTTTGGATTGCAATTCCCACAAACAGTTTTGCACTCAGGTCTCCAACAGCTGATAACCTCAACTAAACAGACTTCATGTGAAAACTGTACTGAGTTTCCTGGTTACACAACTGCACTATTTGTCCATATAGTACACAATAATAGAAGGGATTTATTTATAATCGCACTATCGGGTGTCACCCAGATGAGGACGGGTTTCCTTCTGAGCCTGGTTCCTCTCAAGGTTTCTTCCTCATGTCGTCTCAGGGAGTTTTTCCTCACCACCGTCACCACTGACTCACTCATTAGGGATAAATTTATAAATGTATAAATTAAAAAAGTATATCCTGAAGTCCAGTGTTAAAAGCGCTATACAGACAGAATGGAATTGAATTGAGCTTCAGTGATGTGTGTGTGGTTTTTTTGGGGGGGATTTTGTTTTATTTAATGTCAAGAAAGTCTAGACAAGATGGAAATGTAAACACTATCCTAATGACATCTGTCACAATATTGAGTTACACGATTCACGGCCACGACTCGTGCGTAATAATTTATGGGATAAATAGAAAATAGTAATTCAGGGTGTCAGTATATTAATTTGTGGCCACGTCTTGTTTAAAAAAATGAACATTAAGCATTAATTTATCCACCATACAAACTTTTTTTACAGAAAATTCAGTGAAACGTGGAGGACTTCGAGGCACTCTCCCTCCCACGCCGCATGGACGTCGACATTGTCATGAATTTCCACTAGATGTCAGTATGACTACAGAGATTTCCAAAACATTACATTTTCAGAAACCAGCTGGCCTGCAAAAAAAAAAAAAAAAAAACCCTGAAAGCTGTGAGGAACATTGTGTTTCAGATCTTATTTCAGTCATCTTGCCTGCTATTAGTCTTCAGTTTCACATCACGGCATCATTTTACCATCGAAACCTCCGAGCTTTTCATCATCGACGATTACGCTTTATCATTACGATTACGACGATTGATAATCCAATCCAATCACAGCTGCTGTTTTGTTTCTTTTCTTTAGATAGACAGAATTTACAGCCAAGTGAGGATTGGATTAAGCGGTAGTGCTTACACACACTTGTCACACACGTTTGTGTTGTGAGGACCTTCCACTGATTACTAATGCGACTCACTAATGCGTAAACACATTAACCATTAACATTAGCCTCATGACCAAAAAAGAAACGTTTCTGCCTCACAACACCTGAGCTCAGGTGTGGAGTTTCACCTGCAAATGCGAAAATGCTCCTAGGTGTGATTGCGTATGTACTGGCGTAAGGTGTATTCCTGGGATCCACCATGAGTGTGAGGAAAAAGCGCTTACTGAAGGTGGAAATATATCACATTCATAGGTTAAACGTTTTGACCTCTTTTTTTTATGTTGTTGTTGTTGCTGGAGTGAAGATAACACTCCTGTGGTGTTAGCATCATGCTCTCGCGCTCAGTGCTGGGTCTCAAGTCAAGATACATGAGATAACCACTAGCATCAAATATTGAGATATTTTTTCACTAAAGCCGTTGCCGTCTGTCAAAAAGCTGAAGAGGAATTTTACCGTCCAACACGGTAAGAGAAAAGGAAGATCAAAGTCTCAGTCAGGGCCCGGACCTCAAATCTCTGAGAAAACCTGTGAAAGACCTGGAAGCTGAGCGCGCACACGAAATCCCCTGACAGTTTCGGAGGAGATTGAAGTTTTTCAAAAGGAAGAATGGAATAAAAACGACAAAGTCCAGGTGCACAACGTTAATACCGACAAAGATTTACTTCTGCAATACAAGCAACAATCACTTCCCCTTCCTCTTTGAGGTTTTGTCAGTTGCTAGGTCACAGTGGAAAAATGGAAAAATGCTGGGATTAATGCCGATGTCTGGATTTGTATTATATTACAAATAAAAAAAAAAAAACACACTTATATCCTGAACATTACACTGCAAGACAGAGATGTAACGAATAATAAGAACTAAACAAAGACCACGTTCATTAACATTGACATTAACATGCATTTACAGCTTTCATTCATTCATTCGTTATTCATTTATTCATTCATTCATTCATCCTTATAGCGCAACGAGCTTGAATTCTCGAATAGTTCCGGCTGTAACGAAATCCCAGCTCTATACAAACACGCCCGTTCTAGTGTGTTATCGTTTCCATAGTAACAGCTCGTTCACACGGTGGACGCTCCACATCATCTAAGGCTAATGGATTAAAAAAAAGTGTCGTTTAACAACAAAAAAAACGTCGCTGTTGAGAAGTTTAGCTGAACTTTATGGAAGGAGTCTCCAGTGTCAGCGCTTTTGTAACAGGACGGAGGAATTTTTACGCTTTGCGCTTTCTCGGTAACTCGATAAGCTGTGTTGTTTTTTGAGAGAGAGAGATAGATAGACAGAGAGAAAAAAGTGAAGCAAGTGAGAAAAAAAAAAACGAAACTTTAACGTAAGTGAGAACTTGTCAAAATATTAAATGTAACTAGAAAAACGGATACAAAGCATTACGTGCCGTTTATCAATAAAATGTTCATTGTAATCGTTGACAAATCGCTGTGATTGTAAACTGAATAACTGGATTGTGTTCGTGTAAAATCTTGGCCTGTTGATTGTTATTGCTGTCGGTTTAGGCCACGCCCCCTAAGGCGTCGGATCTGAAGACAGATAGTGGCGTTGTGTTACACTCCGACTATAACAGTATACATGATCTTGTAAGAGGAAAAAAAAAAAAGTGGTATGTCGCTTAAAATATGCTGCATATTTTATTTTAAAACAAGGACACCTACTTTTTTTGTAAAAAAAAAAAAAAAGAAAAAGAAAAAAAGAACAAACATTGTGAAAAGCAGTAAGGTCAAGAGCGATTGTGAGGAAGTGTTATAAATAGTCTGTAGCCTAAATAGTCTTGTCTAAACAGGTAAATTCACGCTGTTACAGCTGCCGAGGCTTATTTTAATCACTTTTCATCAAACGAGCTTAATGTTACATGTCTGTGACGTCAGATCTGGCTGTTGTGAAAGTGGGTCGCTACGGTGACGGACTGAAGATTTCAGTGTTGTGTATTTTTCATTCCTTACATTTTCACTCTAACATTCGATCTTACACAACACATTAAAAAAAAAATCCACAAATGAAGTTTGGTTAAATTTCTTTTGAAGAAGAGGGCTGACATTTACACACACACACACACACACACACACACACACATTTGCTAATGGATATATTTATCAAGTTAATTAATAGTCAGTTAGCTGATATTACATAAAGCTGAAGACGAGTATGAATCAATAACCATCTATGGATGAACGAATGAATGAAATGAGAGAAAGAATTGGTGAATGAATGAATGAATGAATGAATGAATGGATGGATGAATGAAAGTCTGTCTCGCCTTAGTAAAAAAAAATATATATATATATAAAAAGGATGTGGGAAATTTCTGTCTCCATGGAAACCCACTTTTCAGTGTGTCACCACTTTTGTTATCAAACAGGCCTCAGTGTGTTACATAAAGACACACACACACACACACACACACACACACACACACACTCATATCTTCAATGTAAAATGCAACATATAAATATGTACATGCATACAATTACACACACACACACACACACACACACACACACACGTAATTCTATACCGTGAGGTGCGGCATGGCGATACGGAGAGTAGCGTTGTCTCCTCACAGCTCCAGGATTCCCAGTTCGATTTCAATCCTGATCTCAGGTTGCTGTCTGTGTAGACTTCCCCGTGTTCTCCGTATCCGTATGGGTTTCCTCCGGGTTCTCCGGTTTCCTCCGACCTCCCTAAAACACGCAGGTAGACTGGTGTTGCTAATTTGCCCCTTGTGTGTAAATGAGCGTGTGAATGTGTGTGTGTGTGAGATACGATCGTTCCTATCTGAGGTGTATTCCGGATCCACCCCCGTCGTTCCCGGGATAAACTCCGAATCCACCGTGACTCTGACCAGAAGAACGCGCTTACTACAGACGGATGAATAAACGTGTATTACTGCAGCTAAGCTACACCTTCGACATCCTCAGTAACCGAAGGAAAAAAACGGTTTTGGCTCTGTTGTTTTATTTCTAACAAACATCGCAAAGAACGTCCATGATAGAGCTGTTCACATACAGTCTACGTCACGTCGTGGATTTAAAAAAATCGGAAGTGGTAGAAATCAGGTGTGTGTGAGCGCTGTGATGTTAAAAAAAAGTAAAAAAACAAAACAAAAACTGAAAACATAGTCACATATAACATAACTGTGAAACTGTTCCAGAATTCCTACCGAAAGATGTAAGGAATGATACGGGCTCAAGCTCAGAGAGAGGAAGTGAGTGTGCTGTAATCCTCCTCTAAGTCAGAACTCGGCATTTCTCTGAGAGTAAACACTCTCGCCATAAACCCATAAACCCAATTTATTTATTGATTTATTTAGGCTATGAATTAAACAGCGCTATCTGACAGCTAGGACTCTTGGCAAAAACCCCACGCAGCCACAGCGAGTGATATTTATTACTCAATTAGATCAGATGGAACGGCATAATGGAGCTCATCAACGGACTTTAGTAAAACTTGCACGGACTCAAAAGCTGAAAAATGTTTCCTGAACATTCCATGAAAGATCCTTTTTGAACTCGATCAGCATCTGAAGAGTAACGAGAAGCAGCAAGAAAAAAAAAAAACACAAATAAAAGTGTTTTATTCCTCTTACACCACAGCGCTTTCTCAACACTAACGATTATTTATTTCTTAAAGAACAAAATATCGTAGAAGTTTTCTATCTTTTCAAGGTTTATATTAATGCGCTCGTTCGAATACGTTAGCGTTTCTATAGTAACAGCTGATTCACAGGGACTCTATGATAATATACGGAATATAAAAATCGTTGATGTGAATTTTATGGAAGGAGAAATGTGTTTATTTGACATTTATGGAAGGAGTCTCCAGTGTCAGCGCTTCAGGAGAGAGAATAAAGAGGTGAGGGAACGATTGTTTATAGCTGTTTATAACGCAAATGAGAATTTTCGCTGATGTTACAGGAAATTAATGAACTTCGTGAAGGTAACGGTAACTCCGCTTCATTACATCACTCATAATGTCACTGATTATTTTCCTATAACTGCACACACAAGTGTCTTATTCCTCACTGAATACACTGAGAGACTAAAATATTCAATTTTGGTCCTCTGACCTTAAGGTTTTTTTTTTTTTTAATTCAGTCTTTAAATTCTGCCAGCCTTGAGGCATTTTCAAGACCAGCGTAAGTGCACGCTCGTGTTATTAAAGCTCATAACAATGAATAATGAGGCTTCTCCTCGAGCTTCGCCTGCTGGATGCTTCAATACATTTTTGTAAAGATCAGCAGGCTTCAGAGGGCCCTTGCATCTACAATTTGTGACCAACATTGCAATAAATGAAGAATAAAAGTCATCATAAATAAGCATTTACATCCACTTTTGCTAAAAATAATTTGCTTCCTGGGAGAGCATGCTCAACTAGCGTTAATGTGCATTTAAAAAAACCCAAAAAAAACAAAAACAAACAAAACTCCGAATTTAGATTACTTCTGTAAATCGCTCTGGATCAGCTAAGCCAAGATAAATGCAAAAAAAACGACTCCTATGCCGTCGTTTTAACGATAAAGCTCGTGAGCTTCGGAAAACGGCTAAAGACGTTTAAGACCAAATCATTTCTTCATAAGCAGCATGCATAAATATTCCACTCAGGCATGTTTTCTCATTTCTTGCTCCATATTGCACCGCAACTCATAAAACACAATACGGTTCTCTTTTTTTATTGGAACCTATGAAATGTTTTGGATCTATACACACACACACACACACACACACACACACACACACACACTCACTACTGTGAAAAACAGTGAAAGATTCTACCGGACAGCTCTGGGCCACTACTACGTTCACACCAGCTTCCAGGTTCCAGCAAAGCTTGTTAAATCTGCCTTTTGGACCGAATCGCTGAGGTTTAGTAAGTTATGTGTGTGTGTGTGTGTGTGTGTGTGTGTGTGTGTGTGTGTGTGTGTGTATGAGACGCTGACGTGAATGATTTACAGCCTCAGAATCTCACCAAAAAGAAGGCGAGGACAACAGCATTTGTAACAGTCAACCTGTTCATTAAGATTAGCCGGAGACATTGTTCTGTCTGTCAATGATTTATTGTGTTATATTTAAGTGTGTGTGTGTGTGTATGTGTGTGTGTGTGTGTGTGTGAGGAGCTTAGTGCGTAAGTGTTATTTGCTTAAACGTGTAATAATTGTGTAAGCACACATTTAAAAGAGTATACATTTTTCAAAGGAATATTAAAAAAAATGGTGTGTGTGTGTGTGTGTGTGTGTGTGTGTGTGTGTGTTGTGGTCTGTAGCTCCAGTTGCACTTTTATTCTGAGCCAGCCTGTGGAGCAATGTGTGGGCCTCACACCATGACGCAACACCCATATAACACACACCCATATAACACACACACACACACACACACACACACACACACATATATATATATATATAGTGCTTATATCTTCTACACATACACCTAGAGCCGATAAAGGCTCTAATTTTTGCCCACGAAGTGAATTTTGGATCCATGTTCTAAATTTAAATTGTGAAAAAAGATTGAATTTTAAGATTCGAAAAAAGAAAACAATCCCAAAAAACGCTACTCTCTGTTAGTCCACTAGGGGGCAGAATTGAGCAATAAACTCAGCATCATAAACTAATTTTGCTTTAGAATGAACTCGAAAGCGAGAAGTCGGAATTACATAATTTTCGACCTCCATGCGTTTGAGCTACAGATTGGGGGGAAAAAAACATGGCCGCCGCCAATGTTCATCTTTTGTTAGCAAAAACTAGCAAGCTAACTGTGCTGTAGCAGCGAAGCGTATAGTCAGTGTTACAGATTGCATATAGACAAGCGAATATGTCTGTACCGTATGCTGACTATATACAGTATAACTTATTTATAAACTTACAGACTCTGCTTACTGTTGATGCTGTGAGCGGCCATTTTGATTTGATGTCATGTGGTGAACTCGTCCCTAATTTCTTGAGTTGAGGTGCGTTTTCTTTGGGGTTTTTTCTAGCCAAAGGTTAAAATAAGAGTTTTAGTTAAACGAAGCATCAGCTACAGACAAAACGTGCATCTGAATTATTAGCAAGCTACCAAATTTGACGTCCATTTTATTTCCAGTTTGAAATGTGGCGAAGGATATAAATATTTAAGACACTATTTTATAAAAATAATTTTTCACTAAAATGAGTTATATGCCTTATATTCATTTGATTTTTCCCCTTCACAGGCTCCTAAAATCAGACCGCTGCATTGAACTGCTCTTCCAGCAGACACACTTCCTCAGGAAGTTGCTGATAAAATGCATAGTATTGCTACGACTTCAAAATATCGCTCCTCTCACTCTTCATGTGGGAACGTCACATTTGGAGGAGGAGGAGGAAGAAGAGGAAGAATTTATAGGCAGCGTTTGTGTTCCCCGGAGATAAAGACTTTCCAATTTGGATGGGAGCTCAAGGTCAGCTATCTTCTAACACACCTTATCTTGGTCAAATTTGAAGGCAGCATTGCATGTGTCCTTCCGAGTAAAGGCAATGTGATAAGCGCTCAGTGAAGGTTTGGAAACAGACTGTACTGTCGCTCTAACGCTAGAAAGCCACATATCCAAAATTTTCTTAACTGTTCACATTAAAATTATGTAACACAACACAACCTGACAGGAAGTATATGTCACTTGCTGGCACAAACTCATAAATTAGCCTGCTAGGTTTATTATTTTAATACAAAGATCTTGCAACACATGCCTTAAAGGAGCATTAAGGTCAGATTTATCAAAATGAAGTCTCTAATGGTCAGGTAGGTGGAGTTTAGGGACATTTCCAACCATTTACACAAAGCCCCACCCCTAGAACTTGGCTTATTGAGCGCAACTAGAGTCAGAGTTAGCAACGACTGTCATGACATAACTTTTATGCTAATTCTGCATCCAGCTTCATCCCCTTCACCAGTAATGTTTCACTCCGTCATGGAGAAGCACTGCCACTCTTTATTCTGGTGCATCTACTGACTTTCATTTCGTTAAGGTTTTTTTTTTTGAAGCACAGTGTGGCTGCGCTGGGCGCTTGCTGATTTCAGCCATGTTTTTCTTTCTGAACAGACTGACATGAGGGCAGAGTGAAGAAGCATTGGGGGCGTGACTGTTAAAAACAGGTTTCTCAGCCACCTAGCTGATGCTGTGGCTTAAACCGTTATATAAACGCTTATTTTTTTTAAAATCATGTTCGTAGATTAGTTGTAAAAGTATGCAATAAAAAAACTACTTTATCTTTAATAGACACACACAACTTTTTCACACTTGCACTTTTTCCCAGAGAGTTTGGTATTTGTTTGGTGCAGTATGAACCTCAAGAACACTGTGAAAACACTGAAAACTGTGGTCTGGGGGTCACTTCAGCCTAATCGTGTGTGGACGCTATCTGTATGCCAAGTAACGCGATTGGTTCAAACTGCAAGCGAGATTTCATATGGCTTTTTATTTTAAATAAATAAAAGTCTTTTTTTCCTCATCAATCTTTCATAAAGCCCAGCTTTGTGCAGTTCTCCGAGTAAGTTTTGGAGGACAGCCTCATCTAGGCAGAGTCTCAGTCCTGCCACACTCTTTCCATTTTTATACACATGATGTCAGAGCTAATATGGTCCAAACTTTAGGGACAGATCAAGGTGAACTGGACCCAGCTTCAAGTCAGGCCAAGCTGACCAAATAGACATCAGTGAACATTTTTAATAAACTAAAATTATTTTTTTTTACAAGTATAAGACACAGTTCTGTGCAAAAGTCTTAGTCACATGCAAAGAAATGGTGTAGAGCAAAGATGGCTTCGAAAAGAATGAAGTGTTTCTACATTAAAACTCCTATAAAGAGCAGTAAACAGTAATAAATGAAGCAGAGTCAGTGTTTAATGTGAGGATCCTTCGCTTTAAATAAATAAACAGGGTCTCAGGTGCAGTGTGCAGTT
>CM074999.1:655681-667333 GCA_037576825.1 Pangasius krempfi
TGGAGAAATAAAATATGAAGGGATACAGAGTGTGTGTGTGTGTGTGTGTGTGTGTGTGTGTGTGTGTGTGTGTGTGTGATTAGTTTGACACAAACACATTCTGAGGAATCTGTAAAGGATTGATAAGGCCCGAAGTATCTCAGAATGCAGAGGTTATGGGGAAACAAGTAATAGATGACTAGCTTCTATCTCTTTCTCTTGGTGTGTGTGTGTGTGTGTGTGTGTGTGTGTGTGTGTGTGTGTGTGAGTGTTTCAGCCTGACACAGGTGTTTATTTTAAGACAATGTGGAGCTCTCTCTCAGCCTCTCGCCCTTCCCACACACACACTCACATACTCAGTACGGTGTTTAATGCACCATGATTGACCTCCTTATCTCCATCTTACGGAGCGCCGTACATGACACGCTGATAAAAAAACAACAACAATATATCATGGCCACGAATTAAGAATTCGTTCCCACGATGTGTTAATACCTCAGCATGTTTTATTAATTCGTTCCCACATTTTAAAAGGACGATGGATTTATGAAATTGTGGGCACGAATTGGTAAAACATGTCCACGATTTACCCAAAACAAATAAAACGTGACCACGTTTTACCCAAAACAAATAAAACGTGGCCATGATTTAACCAAAACAAATAAAACGTGGCCACGTTTTACCCAAAACAAATAAAACGTGGCCACGTTTTACCCAAAACAAATAAAACGTGGCCATGATTTACCCAAAACAAATAAAACATGGCCATGATTTACCTAAAACGAGGGAACAAATTAATAAAACGTGCATACGTATTAATAAGTCGTGGGAAAGAATCCTTATTTCGTGGCCATGATATATTGTTTTTTTTACCCGCATGCCATGTGTGGGGCTCTGTATATATCTCCATCTTAAGGTTGGTTTCCAATATCTTACTTCAGGGGACCGAGGTCTGGATGAGAACCTAGCAATGTATTTCATCTTCCTTTTTCAGTTTTATCCAATCACATGCATTTATCACATCACATGCCTAGCTACCGAGAGAGCTAAAGACATCAGGTTAGAAAAGTGCGAGTTTTCTCAGACTTTTTTCCTTTTAGCTTCCGTCTCTGGTTTGATTAGCGAACCGATGACATGACTTGTAAAAAGTCGATGATGAAAACAGTACGTTTAAAGACGAATGGAAAGAAAAGTGTGCCATTTTTCTCCCTAAAGCATATTAAAGGTCGCTAAGTGCAAAACAGTGAAAAAAACATAACCACTTCGATTTAAGCGTGCTATAAGATTTCCGGACACTTGTTTGCCAGGTAACGTCGTCAGAGGATTGTAATGATTATGATGGATTTGCACGGGATAACTGATCTCTGTAGAAATCACAGAGCTGGGCGTGTCTTCACAATGTGCTAAAAATTCTATGCGTCCACAAACACTTTATATTAATACAAACTGATTACAGGGTGTCTGAAAAGTCAGGAACCAATGGGAATATGTTGAGCGAAATCCACAAAAACATGATACAGCGGCTGATAAAATGCGTAGCGCGTAAGGATGAACATGTAGAGTATACGTAAGTTGTAAATAATAAATATAAGATTAAGTATGTGTAGTTTTTCTCTCAGTGGTTCCTGACTTTTTCGGACACCCTGCCTGTATTTCGATCTTCAGCGCCTACGTTGTAACTTACTTAATATGTTATCTAAATCCCTCAGAAAAGCTGCTTCTCTGACACGTCCTTTTAAGCGGACAGGACTAAAATCCCACAGACACACCAGTTATAATTACATTACCCAAGCTTAAAAGTAATCCAGTATGAATAGGGCTTAACTTTATGACTCAAAGCCATAAACTAATCGTTAATGACTATATATTAACTGTTGTCACCATTCGGTCACCACTGTCTTTTTAAACGTAACTGTGCCGTCATGAATTTTAGTTGAATGCCGCTGCTTTATTTGCTTACATGAAGTGCATTAAATACTTCAAGTCATCAAGTCAGCATAACTGGAGACTTGTTACTGAGAAGTCATTGTAGTGCAACCCTGAAGCTCTTCATTTTCATATTACAATTAGGCGTTGCGTGACATGCCAGCTGACGCAACTTCATTCTGTTATTTCTCTAACTTTTTTGGAAAGATCACTCGTTGATGAGACTGGTACCTAAGCGATTAAGGTTCTGTAGTAGACTAATCGGTTATGAGTTAAAAATACACCAACTGCCAGAACGTCGCTGTTGGATTTAAAGGTTTAAAGGTGTTCTCACGGATTTTAGCGCTTAAGTTAAAGTTAAAGCCCTATTCGGACTGGATTCGTTTTCCATGTAGAGGTGTGTAATGTGATTATTACCAGAGTACCTCTGGGATTGTAGTCCGAACCTTTCGTGTCAGTCATTTTTATGGACTGCGCGTACACATGTCTGGAAAGATTTACGCTGTATTTTACCTTCTGTAAAGTGAGCAGTAGAAATAACCCCAGGTAATGTATATCCCGTCTGAACCGACATGTCAGTGAAGATTATGTTATATCCTGTGGGAAGAGAGGTCTTGCACTTTTTCTTCAGCAGGAAAGCGCTCACCCCTTTCTGTCGCCTCCAGATGAAACGAAAACAAGATTAAAACTCAGAACAATAAAATATTTAAAAGGACGAATCAGAACACTTTCAGGGGTAGTGACACTTTCAGGGGTTTTAGGGACGTTATCAAGTTCCTAGCACAGGTACGGACGACAGACACCTTGTGGTCATGTGATCTACCAATCTACCGTTGTGTGGCCACGCCTCTTACAGCGGCGCTTGTAATAAAGTTCAAAACAAAATGTTTACATAAAAATGATCTGTGTGTTTTAGATATTATCAGTGTAATGAGCAAGTGTAAGTTGCGATACGGACAGAACGCTTATTCTGTGTTCGAATCGATTATAATTCCTACATGCAACTAGATTTTGGAAAATGAATGAAACTCAGTATTCAAACAAACAAACATTCCTTTTTTTCAGTTTTCCCTTCTTCCAAACCTACTTCCCCAAATCCCACTGCTGAGGCTAGAACGCTTGAATGCTAATGTAAGACGAGAAGCTTTTTGAATTGATAAGCAGCATGATTGAGAGAACTGTGTGTCCTGATTGGTTGGATGTTGGTGGTGTTTATCAGCTTTTTTTTAGCAGAGTCTGGTGCCTCAGAGAGTCCGGAGTTTCTCCTCTGATCAGAGACTTTATTGACAGCTGCAGTCAAATGTTACAAAAAGTGTTCTTAATGCTCCCATCCTTATCCTTCCATTGCTCCGATTTGCTGTCGCTCTGGTAAAGGTACTAAGCAAATGGATACATGTAAATGTAAGCTAGCAAATATATAAACGTAAGCCAGTTAACAAGCCAATAAGATGACATGCAGAGGTTTAAAGGAAAAAGAACCCAGGTTCAATGACATTGTTCTTGACGCCAAGGTTGAGTGTCTTGTCAGTCAGTGTCACTGACTGTTATTCCTTGGTCCCCTTGTACTGCACATGGCGTAGAGTAGTTTACATCTTACACTGGGTTCAGACTGCATGATTTCAGTACTGTATGAGATCGCTAATTAAATCTTGTCCAAATTCTATAACGATAGCGTGCATGCTCCACGTCAGATTACACGATGAAGATCTTCTAACGATAGACCTGTGTTTAAAGGAAATGACTATGTTCATGCAGAAAAGGGGTTTGGATAAACGACTCTTTAAATTCGGCTTGAGGTGATAAGGAGATTTTTTTTCTGTCCGCTTGGTTTACGATTCGCCATCGCCACTACCGTATCTGTAGCTGTCCTGTGAGTTTGGCGTCTCTCCTATACCGTCCTCTGATTGTGTTGTAGCGGTGTAAAACTTCTGACACTCTGAGAACTTTCTTGTCAACACGTTATGTTACGTATGTAAGACACCAATCTCAACTCACGACCAAAGAATTGGTGAATTTAGTGGCAACAAAATTGGGTTGAAAATCATACCGCGCAAAGTCAATTTAACCTACTGGACTACTAAAAACAATATTTGAACATAGGGTCAGTAAATCTGTGTGTCTCAGTGGAGATTAGACGTTTAGCTGGCAACTAGAGATTCTGGTTCTGAATTATGAAACACAGACTTCATGAAAGGTCACAAGAACTGCAAGGTACGCTCAGAGTCGAGCTCTGAATCTCTCCCACGTGAACGCTCACACACACGTTTACTCACGTTGGCATGGAGGCAGCTCTCTGCTGCATTGCTTAAATCCTAATGCGGGGGAAAAATACCTGTGTGTGTGTGTGTGTGTGTGTGTGTGGGACAGGCATGTTTGAATATGAAGGACTGGTGTTTCTGCAGTCAGGAAACCTGACTGCAGGTGTTGGGGGTAAACACAAAACAGGGTTTAGCGTAGCTGCTTTCTGTGAACTACACTCTCACACATTTTAGGCAATTACCCTCATTTGTGGATTCGCAGAAGCTCAGGAGCTTCCTTTTAAACAACAAACACACACTCATAGAATAAAAAGAGAGAGATGCAGAGTTTCCATAAGTGCTAAAAGCAACTCCAGGCTCGCCTGAGGGTGCGGCTCTGATTGCTTTCTATCCATGCTTAATTACAGACATTAGCTAGGCCAGCTAAATGAGAAAGTTCCAGAGGCAGGAGAGCACAAATGTGTGTCTCTGTGTTTCTGCTGTGGCCAATGAGGCACGAAGACCTTTTAAACCCCATAAACAACCACTGAAGAAACCAATTAAGCAATTGCTCTGATTGGCATTAATGAGCAAACGCTGCATCAGGCCTGAAGTGTTTTTTATTGTTAACATGTCTAAGCTGTTTGCCAGTAGGTAGAGGTAGGGCCTAATTGGTCACTCATCAGTCTGAGACACACTAAGTTGTAGAATTGTACAGAAAGTATTCATGGCGAGAATCATTCAGCCTGTTTAGGATTCAGTTCACAGCAACCTCGTAGGTAATTGTCGGTGCTTCTGGTGTGCATCCTGATAAGTCATTAGTCTCATGAAAGGATAAGTACCGGTCAGTGACAGCTCAGCAGTTAGTGAAAAAAGTACAAGGAGTGCCACTGTTTGGCCTTCAGTAAGGCTTTTAACCTTCAACTCAATGCCTAGAGGGAATTCAGCCAAATCAGTAAACGTATTAAATGTTTTTTTTTTATTAGAGACAACCTGAAAATCATTAGCAGTGTCTGTAGTATAGGTCAAGAAGCAGGCGGACAACATTAAACAGGGATAATCCATAATCAGGAAAGTGAAAACAAACATCTTTGAAAAACAAAGATCAGATTTAATGTAATAAAAATGATTGGAAAGACTTCGTGTAGAGACACTGAAGTGGTATTATACATAGACAAACTTATTACAGGATTAACACGGAACACATGGACACAATCGTGGAACACACCAGGAGTAACAAACAAAATCACAAACGACAAAACAAGCGACACATCACACTGGGAAAAGAAGGGCGTGGGGATGACAACTGTGTCATTTTTAGTGTTAGTATACAATTATCAATAACAGGTTAACTAGTAAACTAGTTCAGTTTCATGTTACAATAGCCCAAATCAAACTAAATGGGGAATTTGTGAGTAAAAAGTACACGTGATTTAAGTATGTGCAGAAAATTGGTTAATAGGCTAATATGTTAATATGTTAATACTCTTGTTCTAATACATTTTTGTTTCTATAGTAACAGCTCATTTCCAGGGACTAATAAACTGCTCATAATCTGACACTAATAACAAACAGATTAAAATCCATGCTGTTATACATATATTTTTAAAAGTATAATCATTAATACAGTGAAGGTTTCTGTAAGGAGACATTTAGTTAACATTTATGGAATGAGTCTCCAGAATCCGCGCTTTGTAAGAGTCAGTAAGTTTTACCACAGTTTACGTTTTGAGGTTTCTTGGTAAAAAAAAAAATTACTTTTTTTTTTGTCTTTTAAGAGGCTGGTGAAGGAACGACTGTTTATAGCTGCTATAACGTAAGTGAGAACAGGAACTAACTTGTTTCCCTGACATTAAATGTAACTATAAACGGATGAAAAAAGTACGATGTGGCATTCTTCAGTAAATAAAAAATAGTAATTCTTGGCAAACTGCTATGTAAGAGGAATAAATCACTTTGGGACATGGTGTTGTTGGAAAATAATCAACTTTGGTGTAGGTGTCTGGAGCAGCCTGAGCTATTGTGTTGTTTTTTATTGGTAGTTGCCTGGCAAACAAGTAAGTTTAACAACCAGACGACAGATACAGATTAACATGGTGTTTTTTTTTAATTGTAAAACATTAATGAAATGCTATGAAATCTTCTTTAAAAGTTAGAGTTAATGAGAATTTTTTAATCTAGACCACCCAGTTCATCACTACTGTACTCATTATTTCCTGCATTCACAGCGAGCGTGACTGGGAAATCGCAGCCTGAACCAGCATGTGAACCTACAGGTGATAGATTCACACACTTATTAACAAAGAGCTTCAATTATTTAACAATTCAGATATTAGATCTGTTTCTAGTGCCTGTAATGCCAGTCCCTGGAGCAGTCTTTAGTTAGATAAAGTTCACACATACTTTCATGACTAAATCTTACACTGAGATGACAAAGAATTTGCAATCATGGTTGAATATTGTAGTACTCTGTGAAATCCTCCAGCATTTTTTTTCTTGCCACATAACGACTGGACAATGAATTGGTTTATGGTGTCTAAACCATAAACACGAGCAAGATGACTGATGACGTCTGCATGAATTGCACAGGAACTCTCAGAGATGTTACCTACTGTCAGGATTTGGGATAGCGAGGCATAAATGGCATCCACGTCCTCTTATTTGCGTAGCTTGGATTATTTTTTTTACTTATGAAATATTAAATATTAATGAACAGAAAGATATATTAGACAGTTTTCTTTCTAAGTATTTCCGGGTCATGCATTGTAGCTTTTGAGAAATCTGTAGTTTTACTTAAGTGGGTTTTTAATTATTTTTCTGCTAATTTGTACTCTATAATTGCTGCTTTTTAAAATCTAATCACTATTTTTAAGTCTCTCATGTGTTGCACATCAGTCAGCTTATTTTGCCGGCAGCATTTCTATACTTAACCCTATGTAAGCTGTTTCTCAGTCATCAAGTAATGATGCATTTCCCTTATGCGCGTGGTGCCACGGATAATTACTGCGCTTCAGTACACAGCTACACAAGACATATGGAATCTGTGAGGCAACAAATTTAGCCATCTCCCGCTATAAACTATTTAAGCCACTTGTCAGTTAAGTAGGCCATTTAAATACACTCAGACTGCCCGGAGGTAACACAATCATCTTAGTTAATTAGTGGAAAGTGAACCGCTGTCCCATTAAACAGTTTAGGCTAATTAAAAACTACCAGCTTTGTGTGATGGATAGGATGAGAAGAGTGCATCGTCCATCAGTAGAAGCTTTTAGACACTTTTAACTTTTTTGCTGATGCACTGTTTTATCTCTTTAAAAATGTAGCCGAGACAAAATATGTTTCTGGTACATTAACCCTTTACTTCACTGTAATTTGCAGAAATGTTTAAGGTCACACTCAAAGGATGTCTATCTATCTGTCCATCCATCTATCCATCCATCCATTCTTCCTTCCTTCCATCGAGTCAGCCAACCAGCAAGACATCCATACTTCTTGCCAGCCATCAATGCCATTCGTCCACTATCCATCCATCCATTCATCCATCCTTTTCTCCATGATGTATTAACACTGGGTTTACACTGCTGTGATAAACTGCAATAAACTTTTAATGTCACATTCAAGATACGTATATCTATCTGTCCATCCCTCCATCCATCCGTCCAACCATCCACCTATCCATCCCTCCATCCATCCATCCAGCCAGCACTTGGTGTAAAGTTGTCCATTCTCTATTGGCAGGGGCTGAAGCCAAGAATCATGGGAGTCGCAGTACGCCTGGCACTGATGGCCTGGGCTCTGCTGGGCTGGTCTCAGGCAGCTGAGAGTGCACCCTCTCTGAGCGTGGCGGTGATCCTGGGCGAGACTCGTGGTGTCCCCGAACGGGCTTTGCGCCCAGCACCAGGCATCGGAGCACCACTGGACATCAGTGTGCTCGCTGTGCAGGTGAACTACACAGACCCAGGCAGCATGCTCACCCACCTGTGCCAGCTCATGGCACGCCAGCGATTGCATGGCCTTGTGTATGGTGACGGAACTGACCAGGAAGCTATCGCCCAGATGCTGGACTTTGTCTCTTCCCAGACTGCCATGCCCATCCTGGGTGTCCATGGAGGTGCAGCCATGACCATGGCTGAGAAGGTAAGATCTTCCATAACTCAGTTTCTGGCTGTGAAATCTTCCCCACGTTCTATCTTGCAGCTAAAGTCTAGATTTTTGGGTAGTCCTGAAAGCCAAGACTGGTGCAACGGCCACTAAAGGCAGTTGACCCCACGTGGGGGTCACCTGAGGTGTGCATGTGCACGTGAATATCCTTTTTAAAAAACAGGAAGCCTCTAATTTCTACTAATTATCACTATAGGAAATACACCAGAATTTTGAGCCCTTGAAATTGGATCACTGGCCAAAAAAAGGTTCTTTGAGATGTGACTCCATTACCAAGAACAGAGTCTATTTCAACGTTTTATGCACAAAGGTGACTTTTTGTGACGGATCTACTAAATATTGAGGCTAATAAATTGAGGCTGAGGAACTGATCCATAAAACTCAGGAACAGGTGTTTCTTCCTGGCCGGCGGTTTTGGGGGTGGTGCCAGCTACCCCAGTGTTTGTCTGGCCTAGTTTATCCTGGCCCATAATATCAAGTATTTTATCATAGCTGACACAAATCAGATATTTACACTGGTGAGTGAAGAGAGAATGTGAATACTGGATATTTTTTTAGCCATGTTTTAGCCCTGCAACTTTGTGACATTTAACTAGACACTGTTTCAGATCTCTGACAGATACCCAGCATCGGTGATGCCATCTGTGCCAAACACTGTGTCAGGTTGCCAGTCCTACGTCCTGCTGCCTGTCAGCTTCCCGTTCTTTCATCTGTTTGTTGCAAGTCATCTTTGGCAACAAGTTGTTGCAGGAAATTCAGTTGCTCTTGTGTGTGTGTGTCTGTGGGTATGATGGAATACCTATGTAAAAGCTCGACAGTCTTAGAAACAGACAAGTCAGGGAAAAGTTGAACCAAGACTACGAGTGATAATTCTGTTAGTGTTGGAAATTCCTCGTTACTAACTGAATACAGTCCTAAATCTACACCTCAATTATCAGTATCTGTAATACCTGCTATAGCGGGGTCATCACCTGGCATATGGTATTGAAAAATACTGCACAGAACTGATCAACATATGAAAAAAACATCTGACCATAGTTCACCAACTAAAGTTTTTTTTTTAAACCTAATCCTGTAGCAGATTCTGCGTCCCGTCACATACATTTAGGTAAATTATTGTCACGTGTCACTTTCCCCCGCTTTCAGTGCGAGTCGCGGTAGCGAGCTCTGCTTGCTGTTGTTCCCAGTTCTCCATGTGCTTTTGTTTATGTTTCGCCTTTGTTTTAGTTTTGGTCATGTCTCTGCTCCCTGGTGTGTCATTGGTTTGTTACCACATTGTGTTCACCTGTTCTGTGTTCAGCCTTTAATTTATTTATTGCATATTGTTTCGAAGTCTTGTTTTTTTCTGTTTCTGATTTCTTTCGGTTTTCTGACGCTGCCATGTTACTGTTTTTTGATTATGGATCCTCCTTCTTTGATGCTGCCTTCTTGTTTATTGACTTTCGCTTGAAAAATTGGATTATGATTCATGGATTACCCTTAATAAAACACACACGCTGAGCATACACACTTGCTTCCTGTCTTTAACCACATGTTAAAATTAATATCCGAACTTGTCGGCAGCTCACCGGGAAAGGAATGTTGTCATAGACTTTATACTTTACTGATCAGTGAAGTTCGAAAGTATCTCATCTGTTCAGAGTCTGTGGCACTAGTCAAAAATTGTAACATGAAACACTACTGTGAAATAAAACATAACTACCAAAATGTAATAAGACTTATTTTGTTATGAACTAATCACTAAAGATTAAGCGTTAAACTGTCACCGTTGTCGCAATTCAGTCATACTGGTCTGGATGATTAAGCAAGAAATTTTATGTAGCTAGATCTTCACAAAGGTTAGCTGAATACCTCTACACTATAGCATTCATATTCTTTTCATATTATATCACTAATGTGACATAGAGCCACATAATATACTCCCATAAGTACATCAGTGTCTTGCCAGCTGCCATGTCACTCGGTTTCATCAGCAGCTTAACTTGAACTGACTTCAAACGAACACTAATGCGGCCATTTTACTCGATTTGCTTCTCTTAAATGCTGATGAAATAGCCTCAGTGTGCTTTGAACTCATAACGACTTTGTAGTGAGGTTTTTAATGGCGTGATGTCGGCTTTGCCAATTTCATTTTACGCTGCCGAATGTGTTAGCTGTAAATTCATTTTTGTGCAACGTGCGATGACAAACCGATCCCCTACGCCTCGTAGGGTGTGATATTTTTTTCTCTGATTGTAATTTGAGGAGGGATGTTTGCTATGCTGGATGTATATGCGAAGGCGTTCATAATTCATGGGGGCCTGATTTATTTATTCCCTCATTTGCCTGAAATGACGTCCTCTATCACGGCTCAGGCGCGTTAGGGCCTCGCTTTAGTGGAGTCATGAGAATCATAATCAAACTAAGAGGTGCTCCAAGACGCATCAGTGCAACTCAAAACATTCAGCAACGCTCCCCCCCTGCGACCGAACACTCCCTCCTTTCATTTTGCAGCTGAGCCACTTTTTACATAAAACTCAAGTACACATAATCCTCTGCCTACAGAAGCTCATTTGAAGTGTTTGTTAGTGAACGTGCGGATATCCGCTGCTGGGTTTTCCAATTCACTGGAGTAAAAGTGTATTTTGCTTTGTGGTGTGGAGTTTGCTTTTGAAAATCATATCTTAAATTCTACGTAACGGAGTTTCCGTGCTCTAAAGACAACTCCCAGTGTTGCTGACTCCTTTCAGGGGGAAGTCGCTAATGCACATGACATCATGGAGTAATTTGCATATTCATGAAACAGTCATGCATATCATCTTTTGCATATTAAAAGGTGTTACATGGGGAAGGAAAATTTTCTGACGACAGAATAGAATAGCGTTTTAACAGAACAGAAAATAATAATTATATCTTACTGATTATTGAAAGAAGTGGTTTTTGGTCACAGAACAACAAACTAACTATTTATATATTTACAAAATTTCTATTAAGAACATATAGAAAAAGTAGTGCTAGAGAGGAGCTGGGAAATAGATATTAAGGAAGTGGTTACTGAGGGAATTACTCACTTTTATTACTGTAAATATCACCAAGAAGAGAATTTAAAATGAAGAACAAGAATTGGATGAACAATGGTGATCAGTGATTGGTCGTTGAGAACAATGGTGATCAGTGATTGGTCGTTGAGAACAATGGTGTTTCAGTGATTGGTCGTTGAGAACAATGGTGATCAGTGATTGGTCGTTGAGAACAATGGTGATCAGTGATTGGTCGTTGAGAACAATGGTGTTTCAGTGATTGGTCGTTGAGAACAATGGTGATCAGTGATTGGTCGTTGAGAACAATGGTGATCAGTGATTGGTCGTTG
>CM074999.1:671205-688005 GCA_037576825.1 Pangasius krempfi
CAAGATTCTTCAGTGGGGGGCCTGGCTATCTAGAACAAAATTAGTCCCCCATTACAGTTCCACAATCATTGTTGGTCACAGAGACAAGCTGGTCAAGGTATAAAAGTCCAGGGAAAATGTGCTGGAAGGACATGGTACCGTGTTTTTTTTTAAATAGCACCTACCTTGTTGGTCCACCTTGGAGGTGTAAAATTTAAATCTATCCATGCCCATTTTCTGTTAATAATCATCTAGATATTTATGGTGGTCCCTTTCCATTAATTATCAGGAAGGAGCATCACTGATAAAATAGCAACGGATTTGCTCAGTCAAGAACTCTGCACCTATAAAGTGCTCATATGGAGTAAAAGTACCTGATAAAGGGGCCAATGATTGTAGATACAAGGCCATATAGCCATAATAAATGGGTACTTTTCTTTTTATTTGGAACAATTTACTCAATTCATCCTTCCAGAAAGTCATTGCACGAAGACAGCTTTATTTTATTTTATGAGCGGAAGTGAAGTAAAACTCTTGTATCAACAAAAGTCCTTTAAACAGTTGTATTCTTTTAGATATACAAACCTGTATAACACTTACTAGCTTTTTCTTTTTTTATCTCCTCCACACTGACCCTTAATGCATGGTTGTTGTTTATTTTAAAGCGCAGAATTAGGTGTTTATTACCAAAACAAGTTTGGTGAGTCTTCATATTTTTTAAATTCTGTTTAAATATGTTATATAAAGCAAGTTGATTTAAAAAGAATTATGCCGTTTCACATTGGAAAAACGTCCTGAAACATACTGACCAGACCCCTTTAGTTTTCTAATTTCAGTCCTGGAGACCTTGATACACCTTGAACACAGTCTGGTGATTTGTCTGCTATAACACACCTACTAATCCTGGTGTTTAACTGATGAATTGAAATCAGGTGTGTTTGAGCAGGGAAATCTCTAAACTGTGCTGAATCAGGCGCTGCAGGAAAGAAATTGGGGAACCCTGTAATGTGATCATGCAGCCGGTGCTGTTTTCACCTCCTACGACATGCTCAAGAAATAGTAAATCCCAAAACTGTTAGTAGCATTATATTTCCTTACGAGCTTTATTCTATTTTCAGGAACACATCTACCTGATATCTATTTGATAGTCAAGCTGTAATGTGCAATATGCACATATTCTATACAAAAATTGATAGTGTCAAGAGATCTCACAGGGTTTGGATGCAAATGGAAAATATTAATAGATAAACAGACAATGCAGAGAACTCTCCAGAGAGTGAAAAACAGGCAGGGTCAGGAGATCGAGTACACTAGCTTACAGCAAACTCATAAACTATACAGGACTAAGTCAAAATCTGAATATCAATCAGAACAAAATGCTAGGAATCATCACCAGCTGAATGCAAGATTGAGATTTTGCACTAAATAGGACAACATGCAGGTTATTTAAAGATGTGTGTGTGTGTGTGTGTGTATGTGTGTGATTAGTTATCAAGGGACTGTGAATGGGTCCACATCCAGGACTGCTTCTGGAATTGTTTTAGGGCTCATAATCGCAAGTGTTTGTCTGAACCGTGGATTGATTGTGCGTCTTATGTCCTTACGTCTCATTCGTGCATGCAGGTTTGCAAAATGGTAGGCGCTCCGTTAGTTTCATCCACCTGCTGTTTTTAAATTATTTTTATGTAGCACCAACACTCAAATTGGTAAAGAGCAGCCTATTTTTTCATTATCAACAAGTCCAAAACAGAAATCAAGGACAAATCCTAAAGAGCAGTGACAAAACAGTGCAAACAATGGCTAAGAACTTACTCAATGAAAGAATTGGCAAGACTTCGCAGTTAGCTAGCGTGTGAAAGAGTCCTCAAATAGTTCAAAACAGGAAGGGACTGATGAACAGGAAGTGCGAGCTCAGAGGAAGAAGCCCTCTGCTGTTGTGGAAGTTGTTGCGTGACCTGGTGTTACTGACTACAAACGCCTTCGAGGGCCTCCAAATGTCCATCCATATGGCTTACACATCAAATGACACCATTCTGATTTGCCTGTTCACACTGATTGACAACCTACTGGTAGCTCCAGACCAAAGAGTGCATGTGCAAACGAGGGCCAGTAGATGTTAGCCTTGTATTACATGCATAAGGGACCATTTGAAAGCTCAAAGTCTCGAACAAATTTGATGTAAAACGAAGAAGTAGTATTAGGATTCATATAGTGTTCATTAAACCGAGATAAACTGGCAGTACTTCGCTAAACGCTATTACTAATTATTAAAAATCAACAAAACAACTTTCAAAGATGATATCTGGGTCTAAATATTGAACTATGCCTTTGTTTCTTCAGTAAAGATTCTGTATTCTGACGGAAGTGTATGTATTTGTAGAAGATTTTTTTGGTATCAAGAAAGCTGTAGTGTGGCTGTCCGTTGTTTCTGTTCTCAGCCGTCTTTATGGAGAGTGCGAATTGTTTACACAGCAGGAGGTTGTCACACCTCCCCTTTCACCCCTCACGGCTCGCTGAGCAGTTCAACACGGAATCACAGCATTTCACACACCGAGAGGCAACAGTGTCCTGGTTAATCTGATAACAGACTTATGATGGAAAATATTGAATTTGTTAATAATAATTTAAAATATCTGACAAGTTGATCTCCAGAATGGCCACTGGGGACATGCAGAAAGTAAACCAGAACTCAAAAAAAAAGAACAAAAATTATTTTGAATATTCAGTTGTTTTTTTTTGCTAAGATACTGAAATACAACTCGAGGCAAGCTGTGACAAAATGCGAGCTAGTTTACTAATACTAGCTGACTAGCGAGCTTAGCTAATGTGATATTAGGCTGCTTGGGAGGGCAGCGAGGCTCGATTTGCATGTTTATGAATATTCATAGATTTTACATTTAGATGCAGAGCGGCTAACAGAATGTGCAAACATTTCAATTTCAAAACAAAACAATGGATAATCTGCAAGGATTAATAATCTGATTAGACTAGAGACTAATACTGGTTTGTGCCAGAGCGGACCAGTTCAGATGGTGACGATTTAAACCGCAGTGCATAAACAATAATACAGTTTCAATAACACATTTTCAAATCGAACAGTCGCAGAGTGGGGATTTAATACCACACATTGGTATTCGGACCTCAGATGTAACTACAGATTGAGGAGAAGAGCAGTGTGTCGCACTTACGCATAATTCTGAACTTTTGTTAATTGCTCATTTCTCCTGCGTGATTTCGGCTCAAACAGGAAACAAGGTCTTAACTCCGGCTCCACTGTATGACAGTGTGATGTAACTACACTACGTCATTCTGGAATTTATTATTATTTATATTTTGGCTGTAAATACACACAAAAAAACATAATGTAATGGAACAGAATGGAACAGAATATTACAAAGCGTAACATAACATAATGTAACATACCGTAGTGTGCAAAGGCAACACAATATAACGTAACACAATGTAACGTAACAACGAACGTAGCATAACACAACGTAGCATAGCACAACATAGCGTTACACGATCAGCTATAACGTGATGGAATATAACACAATGTAACAATATAACATAATGTAACGTAACGGAAAGGAACATTAAGTAACACAATGTGAAGTAACATAACGGAATGTAACACAGCGTAATGTAACATAACGTGGCATAGCACAATGTAACAACACAATTTAACGTAATATAATTTGACATAATGAAATGGTAACAGGAACACAACAGTTTCAAACCTAAGTGTATAAACAAGAACACAGTTTCAATAACGCAAAAATGAAGGTTTCATTTCTAAGAGTCACATTCAGAATTGATTTGCGTGTGCATAGCGACACAACGTAATGAAACATAATGTAACCAAACATAATGTAAAAGGAAAGTAATGGAACAATGCGACGTATTGAAACGTAAAGTAACGTGATGTATCATAATGTAATGTTACGTAATTTACGAAATGAAATGTATCAGGTTGAATGTAAAGCAACGGAATGTGACGTAAAAATGTAACGCAACATAAACAACTAATTTAATGAAGGACTGTTGTAATAATTCCCTGCACTGATGTTACAGAGACAAACAAAGGACGTGCACAAGCTGTGGTTTGTTATCTAACGTAGCAATAAAAATCGCCAAAGAGTTTATCTTCCGCAGCACATCTTAGAGCTCTGAGGTCATAGCGAGTCGCTTCTTCAGCATTAAAACCTAATAAGCACTACGTTCATCCTCATAGATTTCTTTTAAAGGTTTAAAATGCGGGCTTGTTTAACGAGGATGCAAAAAGTTTCTTTTATAGATGTGATTACGTGCTTTTTTCGCAAAGAATATGGAAATCTTATACACATCATGTTTCATTAGAGACATTGTGAACATTAAAACGCAGGAAAAAAACATAAGAGCATCCTTTTAACCTAATTTAGTAATTACTCCGTTCCAGCGCTCGGAAAAAGCGCACAGTCCTGCCTTTAACTTCCCCGATATTAAAAATGAAATGATGGATGTTTTAGTGGCTGCTCTTAATACCCGAGCATTCAGTTAACACAGTTACGCAACGGTGTGTGTGTGTGTGTGTGTGAGTGTGTGTGAGTGTATTGAAATTCTGGCCGTTCATGAGTCATTGTGCTTCCCACCACGGAGCAACTAAAGCCAGTCATCCACATTTTATAAGTCACATTGTGAATTTTTGATGGGAGGCCGCACAGAATTCGGTTGAAAAAAGTTGGCCTCCTCTCTCTCTCTCTCTCTCTCTCTCTCTCTCTTTTTTTCATCCCATATTTTTCAATTTAAATGTTTTCCCACCACCAGTCTCTGAGGCTCCTGGAGGATCCGGAAAACTCGGAAAATCTTTCTTGCATTATGAAAAAAAGAAGAGCAAAGACCCTTCTTTAGCATGTTTGCCGCTGCCATATGGGAGCACAAATCACAGTGGAGCGAACACACACACACACACACACACACACACACACACACACACACACAGTGAAGCAAGTCTATGCCCGCATGTTAAGATTTTCACTCCCGGAGGAGAGACGGGTGTTGCACATAGATATGTGTGTGTGTGTGTGTGTGTGTATGTGAGAGAGAGAGAGAGAGAGAGAGAGAGAGAGAGAATAAAAAAATACAGCAATAGAGAGAAAGAGAAAGAGAAAGAGAGAGTAGGCAGAAGATCATGAAAGGGAGCAAACTACAGAGTTAAGCAGCAAGGCTGTTTTCTGCCCTGTTGAAGCTGCTTTTATTCCTTCTGTTAAAAGAGAGAGAGAGAGAGAGAGAGAGAGAGAGAGAAGTACAAACCCAAGCACTGCTGTGAATTAAATATGTAACACACTCGCTTGTTTACACTACACGTATTTACACACACTTGCACAGACATAACAAATGACATGGTGGCTGCCAAGCAGTTTCGCTGGATATTGTTGCGTACATGTAAACATCTCAGATCGGATTTTTTTCCCATCACGTTCAAATGTAGGTCTAAATCCGAAACATATCCGGTAACTGGTCCGATTTTCCTGTTAATTCTGACGTCAACGATAGCGTCGGTCAAATTTCATCATTTGCCGCTCAAACGCCATGTAACTCATGGAAGACAGTCAGTGGAGTTCAGCTGAAATTCCGAAACACCACTTGAGGTCGATTTAAAAATGGGATTCGTGAGCGAAACTCACAATCGCCGCTTAAGATCTATTCACTTACTTTACAAAGTAATATTAAGAATATTGCTCTAATTACGACGACGTATTTTGTGGGCTAATATTTTGAACTGTTGCTGTGAGTCACATTGAAACAAGCCACATTTTAAGTAAAGAGTGTACATGATATTTTAGTCGTGACACGCTGCACTAGCGTAGGAGTTCAGCAATAAAAATTTGACGTCCATCAACCTCCGCTAGTTCCTCGACAACATCGAGTGATTGTGACTCAGTGGGACAGCGGAGGTCAAGAAAAGAAACACGAAAATGTGGATTAACGTGACGGTATATAACGAGCATAAACACTGCAAAAAACTAGAGTACCTACCTATAACTTTGCGTGTTCCGACGATAATCTTTACAAGGTTTGTAGTCATCATTTGTGTTACTGTATAATAAAATGTTACAATAATTCCTAAGAATAAAAAAGCAACATGGTGAAGGCTTGGACTCACAGGGAAATCAGTTCAAAATCTCCATTTGGGGTTGTTTGCTCAAAAGGTTTTAGAACCTTTAAAATAAACTGTCTTATTAGCCTGTGCGGGGAAACAACCAATCCAAAAAAAAAAAAAAAAACTTCAGGGTTGCTATGGAAACAGGGTCGTCTACAAGGACATTTCTCACTTCAGCGAGAGTTAAAGAGCTTAAGGCAAAAAAAAAAACCAAACACAAATAAAAAATTTTCTTGAGAAAGAGCAAATCACTGAAGGGGAAAGGACGCAGACTGAGCCTCGATCTTGTGAGCCAATAGAAACCAAGTGGGCGGGGCTGTGGCCTCAATGGTGAATAAAAAAAATTGGATGCGCCGCCTGTTATTGAGTAGCGTCACACTGGAATTTTGTCTCGCTGTTTTTCTTACTGTTTGGTAAAGAATTCCGTGTCCGGTTCTCGGCTGAATATTATCTCTAAGCTGTTTGTTGTTATTGTTTTGTCTCCCTGTGGACAGTATATGTATGTATACTGTATATACACGCAGGAAATTGGAATAATTTGAATGCGCCACCAGAAACTGAAGAAGTTATTCACTCTAAATATATAGAAAACTTTCTCTCTCGTAAATATTTGATGTAACTTTTTTTTAAAAAACTTATTAAGTATCCGGTTCTAAATGAGGCCCTACAAAACTTAAACTGATTTAAAATTAGATTTTAGGATTTGTATTTCTCAGTAACCTTGTTGCTGCCTTTTCTCGGAGCCATCTAGGGAACGTTTTTTTCCCCCCCTACAGTTTTACTTGCACTTAGATTTATTTGTTTGCAGACACTTTTAGCTAAAGTGACTTCCAGGTGAGTCAGGACTCCATCCTCGCCGAGCGCTGTTTAAATGAAGTGATGTTTTACAGAGTCTGATGTTGTTTTTAAGGGTGTTAAATAGTTAGCGAGTGCTCAGGGGTGCTCCAAACGGCGGCCGCAGAGCCCCCGGTACTTCTGTGACACTCACACCGAGATCCTTCCATATACGTTACAGAAATCGCCACCATATCAACGATTACACACGAATGAGCTGTTACCATAGAAACGATAACGTATTGGAACGAGTGCAGTGATGTACTAATCATTTACGTTACAGCCGGAGCTACTGTCAGAGCTGCTGCTTTAGGAAATTAATCAACACCTTCTGATTCGAGAAAGCAACCGTGCTGTGGAGTATTTCCAGCTGTTTAGCTTCATAAGGAAAGAAAAACCACAGCTGGATAGACATTGCGTCACGTTATTGCCAGGAGAAAGAATGTGTGTGTGTGTGTGTGTGTGTGTGTGTGTGTGTGTGTGTGTGTGTAGATAAGATGGTATGTTATGGGTCTTTTCTTAAAAGATAAAGCTTTTAGACTGTCTTCCACTTCAGAGCTGCACATACTCCCTCTCTCTCTCTCTCTCTCTCTCTCTCTCTCTCTCTCTCCCTCCCTCTCTCTCTCTCTCTCTCTCTCTCTCTCCCTCCCTCTCTCTGCTTTCAATCTCTAAAATCCCTCTGGATGACCTATCTTCCTTCACTACATCCTTCAGGGTTTATCAACAGAGTGGCTTTACACAAAAGAGCCCTTCTGTCTGCTAAACCCAAAAGCAACTCTCTCTGTCTCTCTCTCAGTCTGTCTGTCTCTCTGTCCGTCTCTCTCTCTGTCTCTCTCTCCCCCTTTCTTTCTGTTTCTCCCTGTCTCTGTATGTCTCTGTCTGTCTCTCTTGCTGTCCATCTTTCCGTCTGACTGTCTGTCTGTCTGTTCCACTGTCTCTCTCTCTCTCTCTCTCTCTCTCTCTCTCTGTCTCTCTGTTTTTCTCTCTGCCTTTCTCTGTCACTCTGTCTGTCTCCCTTCATCTTTCTTGTCTCCATCTATCTTTCTAGCTGTCTATCTGTCTGTCTGTCTCTCTTTCTGTCCATCTTTCTCTTTGACTGTCTGTCTGTCTGTCTGTCTCTACTTTTCCTCCCTTTTTTCTGTCTGCCTGTCTTCTTTAACTCTTTTCCTCTTTCTCTCTCTCTCTCTCTCCCTTTTTCTCTCTCTGTTTATTGCTCTCTATCCGTATGCCTCTGTCCCTCTCCCTCTTTATCTCCCTTTTCCACTCCCTCGCTGTTTGTCTCTCTATCTGTCTCTCGTTCCCTTTTTCTCTGTCTCTCTGTTTGTCTTATCCTCTCTCCTTCTTTATCTTCCTCTATCTTTTGCTCTCTCTCTCTCCCTCTCCCTCTCTCTCTCTCTCTCATCCCCTCCTCCCGGAGCAGCAGTAGTAGAATGGAGATGAAGATTGGTGGTTTTAGTTCAGGACTGAATCAGGTCACTCTGTGTACGCGTAGCGATGCTGTCTGCGCGAGAGAGACGAGCCGACGGAAAAGTCCAGAAATAAAAGAGAGAAAGCAGCTTTTAGGAGCCGAGCGCCTCAGCCTTTAGTGTTTTGTGCAACACGGCTTTTATAAATATTACATAAGCAAAGACCCAGTGGCTAATTCATCTGGAGGAAAACGCTAACCTGGCTTCTTAAAGCTGTGTGTGTGTGTGTGTGTGTGTGTGTGTGTGTGTGTGTGAACAGAAAGAACAAGAAAGATCATCTGATACGGTGAATCAGATCCTTTAATAAGTGGAGTTTTTTTGTGTGTTTATTATCATACACACTGATGTCGAGGCACATTTGGAACGTATAAGTTCTCCCCTGTGTGTGTGCATGTGTGTGTGTGTGTGTGTGTGTGTGTGTTCAGTAGTGTATCCTCTGGTGCCAGAGAAACTGGAGACCATGATAGCGCAGAGATTTACACCACACCCAGACTAACATCAGCAGCGGAGGCTTGACAGCGTGCTGATTAGATTTGGGACGCTGTAGACCGCTGTCATCGGTGACAGATTGGATGTTGGATACTGACCAACGTTTATGGTGGATTTTATTACCTCCAAATGATATGATAAGCGATATGGAGTTAGAGTTTGCAGATGGTGAGGTGTTTAGAAGTCCTGTTCTTCATCATGTCTCATAACTACATGAAAGTCTATCCAGTAGTGTCGAGTTAATACAGAAATCACGTGAGGGTTACACGCTGGCGGGGTGGAGTTTGTATAAAACAGGGACGTGTCTCAGTTATGCACAATTCTGACACTTGTACGCCTAGCAGATGAGCGCTTGGTCAGCTTATCCTTCAAACTGTGAGCATGTGTTCTTTGTTACAGAAGAGCAAATCCCGGCATTATTTTATAACTTGATTAAATCATAATAGCGAATTAAAATTGTGATAAAATCGCATTCATCCAGCGCACATATTACCATACATAATTACATATTATCTATAAAGAAAAGTATAAAATAAAACGTAAAATAACAGGAGGTGCTGGATCAAGTGCTATTCTATGAATAAAGAGTGTTTTGTTAAATTAAACCAGTGATTAATGTGATCATTAGAACTAGGACTATTCACGTAGCAATATATCGATGATATACTAGACGTTTTATTATTAAAACATGAATTATTAAATCTCACTCACGTATCATCGCATCTCTAGCTACGTCTCTATGTTGCATTTTTAACTCAAGGTAATAGCACTGTTTTCTTCATTCAACTCATCTACTTAAGAAAAAGTCCAAACACAGAAAGCAGGCGCGAAACCCGTCTCTGAACACGAGGAACTTTCCTGCCATTAACTTATATATATATTTTTTTGTACCTCGTCATCTCTGTGATCAAATATAAGACGTGTTGCTGTTATTACAGATAGCTCAGGACTCGCTGCGTCTTATGACTCAGAAGCGTTTGTACTGAGGGCTGATTCTTCTAAACTCACATCGCATTGCTCACTCGCTGTTACCTAACTCCCTAGTCCATAAAAAGCTCCTTATAATAAGAGAATCACTATAATTACACGTAAGTGCCATCATTTGGAAGGATAAAAAACGTAACACGGTACTTATTTGAAAGGGATATCAGTACTGCCGCTGTTAGATGAAGATAAACGGTACAACGATTAATAAATAACAACATTAATAATAATAATAATAATAAGTTCAAATGGAATAGATCGCAGCAAGGATGTCATGCATCACAGCCTCACAGGACAACAAATGACTGATTCTTGTTGTTAAATCAAACTAATCAAACCCTGTGGTAAGTAGGCAAGCACCACAAACACACTGTGCAGGAAAAAAGCAGTAAGTCACCGATGAGTCAGTGCTCACAGTGCCGCATTCCTAATTATCCCTGTTTTTAATTCATCGACAGCAATCAAGTCCTTCTTGTCCTCCGTCTTCCACTGCGGCACTTTAATATCCGAGACACGTACGCGTGGATAGCTCGTGTGTTGATCAAATTTGTGAGTTGAGCGAAGCATGCGTAGTGATAAATCTTGTTTTTTTTTTTAAACTACACACGCACACAATGGCTGATGCATGCATCCTGCAGTCGTTAAATTAACGTGTGGCGAAACACCAACGCAAACAGTGAGGGCGATATAGCACCTTGTGTCCACAACTAACTAAACAAACTAGCGCCGCGTCTCAAATCACATCCTTGTGTGCGATTCTACAGTTATTCGTTTATATATTAGTCATTTACAATGACCAAAAATCTCTATTTTGCGTACCAGTCTTCTGGAGCTTCTAGATTAGTGAATCCTTTTGCAGGTAAGGCCAGAGTAGATGCAGACCATGACAACAATCACGACGACAGTGGAAAGTTTTAAAGAGAAGTAGAAAGAACAGTCTGTTTAAAATTGCTGTGAATGAAATCGCTAAATCCCTGACGGATGTTTTTTTTTTCTATCTTTTTATATCTCTGATGTACTAACTAGTAAATGTCTCTTTTAATCCTCCAGTTGTACACAAAGTATGCAGGCGAGTGTGTGAACTCCGACATTCATCCAAATCCTGGTCACGTCCTGGATTTTTTCCTTTATATAAGCACAGTGTTAGCATGAGCGCATTGCGAAGTCTTGCCATCCATTTTTTGTGAGTTTGTGTAAGTTCTGAACGGTTGTAATTTTCAACTGCCATGGCGTGTTTTGACCATTTTCTTCTTGTTCGTTGGATTTGTCATTTTGCCCGTATTGGCTGTGTATTTTCTTTGTGTCTATGATGTTTCTCTGCTTTTAACGTTAATGATTATTGGATTAAAATTCCAACTTTTCTGCATTAGATCCTCATTCTGCCTCAGACGCTAATACGTTACAGTGATATTTAGACCTCAGGCGTAGCTACAGCTCAATGCAGGGCGGAGTCTGCCAAAAACAGAGGCGTGTCTTAGTTACATACTTAGGAATGATGACATTATGTCTTACTTGAGGCCATGTTTATTATTATTATTATTATTATTATTATTATTATTAAAAGATATTAGAGGAGGCTAATGATATTATTAAATTGTGTGATCGCTAAAACAGGACACAACCCCTTTTATTTTAAACCTCAAATTAGATTTCATGAATATCGATTTTGTATAATCACAATCAGAAAGACTTTTGTTGTCCAATTTCACTGACAAGCATTTGACTTGGTATGAAAGATGACTTTACACTGTAGGATTTTTTTACTGTACGTAAAAGGATTCTTTGGTCGTGACTCGTAACGTGACTCGATTTAGTGCCACTGTGACGAAAGTTTTGTGAAATTTCTGATTAAAATCTCTAATCGCTGCTAAGACGCTCGGCTAAAATCCTCCAGTAGAAGGACGGTAAACTCACCGGACAGCTACAGAAACGGTAGCGGCGACGGAGAAACGAAAATAAAACGGACAGAAAGAAAATCTCTTTAGTACTTAAAGTTCACTTTGAAGAATTTCTGAATCACGTAAGCAGAACGTAGAAATTGGAGGATGTTCGTCATTCAATTTTTGTCAATTCAGTACCGGTTCAGTCGTTTCTGCGTTTTTTTCACTATGAGCTTGACTCTTTCTCGTTGGTGTAAACTCTTAAGCTATTTCTAGTTCTAGTTTAAAAAGAATAACGTGTGCTATTTTATCGGCTTGCGGCCAGTCTGCGTCGGCGGATTCCATGCTGTTAAATTGTGAAATTTGCTGCGATTGCGTGAATGCACTAATTAAAATCTTAATTTAACTTGCGTACACCTGGGAGTTCAGGCCTTATGTGTTCAGTATTATTTATCCGTCAGTGTTGTTATTGTGAAACGAAAGCGTTTCCGTATAAATCAGTGTGAAAGTGTTATATTTTTATTAATATCACCATTATGCCATGATATGATTTCCTTTCCCACTAAATTATAGCATAGAGCTAACCTCCGTGAAAACTCAACATTGTTAATTCAGACGGTGATTATAATTACACCTGCCGCTGCTCTGATTACTGCTGTCACTACTGAATAAGTAAAATGAGGAAATAAGGAAAATAATCAACGACAGGGTGGGAGGATGAAGCGGAGTTGCAGTTAGAATGTGCCAAAGTGTTTAGTTCCTCTTATACAACGGAAATCATTGAACAACATTTTTATCCATTTATAGTTACCATTTGTAGAAAAATTGGTATCATGTCATCTCTATTTAAATGTAGTTACTGTAATTTTTATAGACTGTCACTGTTTCCTGTAACATTGTGTACATTTTATATATGCTTTATATTTGCCTGAAACTTTAATCCAAAGCGACTCACGTTTGAAGCAAAGGCTCTTCCTCAAAGATCCAACCATGGCGGCTTGGCAACGTTGGGATTTGAACTCAGAACCTTCTGATCTGTAGCTAAAAGCCTCAACCACCGGGTTACCACGTTCCCCTGCTAGCTTGCGTTTTGAGTTTTTATCAGAATGTACTCAAACTCAACTCAAACAGTTGCTCTCTCTCTCTCTCTCTCTCTCTCTCATATATATATATATAAAGATCCACATATTTCCTTACCATTCTCACTCCTGCCTAGAACGTCAGATATCCCACTATGCTTTGCGTTTTCTGCTATTTTACTGTAAAACATTTCTGTATTTACCTGATGGTTTATGGTACAAGCGTGTAAGATAATAACAGGACTTTCCTGTAAAATAATTTTACAGCTGAGAATATGCACTTGCGTCTGCGTCACCTTACAGAAGACGTCACCATATCGGCGATTACGATACGATTACAATACGATTACGATACGATTACGATATGATTACGATTACGATACGATTACGATACGATTACGATTACAATATGATTACGATATGATTACGATACGATTACGATACGATTACAATATGATTACGATACGATTACGATACGATTACAATATGATTACGATATGATTACGATTACGATATGATTACGATACGATTACGATATGATTACGATATGATTACGATACGATTACAATATGATTACGATATGATTACAATTACGATATGATTACGATACGATTACGATACGATTACGATATGATTACGATATGATTACGATACGATTACGATACGATTACAATATGATTACGATATGATTACGATTACGATATGATTACGATACGATTACGATATGATTACGATATGATTACGATACGATTACGATACGATTACGATATGATTACGATTACGATATGATTACGATATGAAAGCGCAGACCCGGAACGAGAGCGAGAGCATCAATATAAACCTGTGACTCGAGAATTCATTTGTCAACTGTAACTGCAACCGTAATTATTATTAACGACACTCGTAGCGGTTCTGCTCCCGGTAACGTTAACACCCGGACAAATAAAGAAATAAATAACGGCGTGTTTGAAGGGTGCAGAGAGTTTGTGAGGAAGTGTGACTGCTGAGTTTCGAGAGTGCAGAAGGTTTTGCGGTGCGGTTGCCTGCTGCCGTCTCATCCCACCAGCGAGGAGGCAGAAGAGCAGAAGCAGATGCACCGGGGTCACACTGACCTTGTGTGTGTGTGTGTGTGTGTGTGTGTGTGTGTGTGTGTGTGTGTGTGTGTGTGGAGACTATGAAGCGTCCAGGGGCTGAAGATCAGCCTCTGATTTGCAGGCGGAACATTCGTGCTGCTCAAGCGGAGTTAGTTTCCTGTTTGGGGAAAGAAGGGAGCGTGTCTCAGACACACAAAGGTCATTTAAATCTAATGAATCAAACGCTCAGAGAGCCGTAACGCCGCCCATTTATCACCAGCCCTGCCAGATTTATAGATTTAACTCCGGCGAATTTAGAAGAACTAAAACATTACACACACACACACACACACACACACACACACACAAAAATGTTGCTTGCTTGTTGTGCATATGTGATTATAAATAGTGTGAAATGCTGTTACTCTGCGAATCGAGGGTCTTCTGGCGTCGTGTCACGGGGCTCGTACATCCAGCTAGGGATGAGTCTCAGAACCAATCAGAGTCGCTCGGCTCGGTTCACAAATGTGGAGGAACTAAAACAAACGCTCCAAACAGAAATAAAGCAAGACCAATATTATTATCCTGCATTCCTTTTTAATCTCATTAAAAGTCCTGCTAACACTTTCTGTGTGAGGAATAAATCACCACAGGGCCACGCTGTTATAGGAAAACAATCCACAACCTAGAAGGCGTGATGCTTTACCACAGCAACGTGGTATTAATTTATTATTATTATTATTGTTATTTTTCTAAAACATCACTTCCTGAAGTGTTTTGTTCCTTATACTCCATTACAACGATTCCAAATTTTTACATTCATTAACAAACCTCATATTTATTATCAGTTTATAGTTACGTGTAGCGTCGTGGAACAACGTCGTATTTATTTTTTTTTTAAATACTGGATTAAACATGTCTTGACGAGACAAATAGGAATGTATATGGATGTAATTGTTCTGATTTAATATACACAGCAAGTTTTAGAGCCGAGATGCTATAAATCCTCCGCGAAGTCTTTCCGCTCTCGCGTCGTAAAAATAAACAGGTTTTTAACTTCCGAGAGAACGTGAGAGAGCTCAGCAGCGAGTGATAGCTCGAGTCCACTCATGACTCTCCTCAGACCGCCTCAGGCTGGAATCGGAGGTTTTAACAGACGATGAATATTTCATCCGCTATTCAGGACTAAAACGCGCCCTTAAAGGGATAAAAATAACATGTCAGTTGAAAGAGATCAAGCCGGAGGATTTTGTCTTTAGATAAAGAGCTGCGATGTAAATTCTTACGTTGATTTATCAATTTTCAAAATGACTGACAGATTTTAATATTCAAATATTAAAATAACAGCATCGTGTTATAAAGTAACACAACAGTGAATAATGTAACATTCGTCTCGACGCTGAAATGTTCACGCTGACGCCTTTTTATTTCTGGCTTCATGAATATTCGATTTCTAGACTTTCTGTGGTGACGCAAGTAGAAACAAAAAAACATGGGTCAATATTTTAAAAAATACTTTAAAATAATTTTGCTTGTTAATTAATAAAACTTTACAAAAAAAACTTTACAAATAAAAGTGTAAATATGTTCAATAAAAATTCATTATTAAAAAATACTATAATTTTTTTTATTATAAAAATTATATATATATATTTCTAGACTGTGAGGTAAAAGAAGTAGAAACAATTAAAAGCAGGTCAATTAAAAAATTTTTTTTTTTAATAATTTTATTAAAAAATAATTAATTTCCTGTTTTAGTGCCAGTGCTTTTGTGGCAAAATTAAAAAAACAACAACAAAAACATAAATATTTTATAATTTTATTAAAAAAGAATTAATTTCCTATTTTAGTGTGCACCAAGAAAAACTAAATAAAAAGCTTTGTTTTATTGTTTACTCCTTTTTATTTTTAAAACTATGAATAAAATGAGAGTAATATATATTTTTTGTAATATTTATTGTTTTTCCATTTCAAAATGAAAAATATTTTTAGTTTGTGTCAAGACTTATGTGGTAAAACAAGAAGAAACAATTAAAAACAACTCGATATTTATTATTTTTTTAAAAAAAATGTATTTTATAGTTTTTAAGCCAAAAACTGAATAAACACAATGGACAGAAATCTTCCAGGTTGAAAAGTTAAAGACTTTTTTCCATGAATATTTTGGTTTCTAAACTTTGTATGAGGTAAAAAGTACAAACAATTAAAAATAGGGTCAATATTTTATTTTTTAAAGTAATTTTATGGAACAAAATGACTTAATTTCCTATTTTAGTGTGTGCTAAGACTACTGTGATGAAAAAAAAAAAATCAGCAATATTTTATTTTTTATTGAAAAAAAATAAAAAAATTTTCATGATAAGAAAAAACGGTATTTCCTATTTTAGTGAGCACCAAAAAAATAAACTAAAAAGCTGTTTGTTTCCGCATTTTCATTTTTAAGCGTAAAATGAATGAGCGCAATGTACACAGACACTAATTATACTCGCTACGGTGATTTGTTTTCTTTTAATTGATTATTTTTCAATGAATTCACACAAATAATCGACTTTTTTTTGCAGCTCTACGACAAAAAGTTCTTTATTTCCCAAATTTCAGAGCGAAACGTCTGCCATTTTGAAATCCGTTCCTGTTTGATGGTGTTCGGAGCCCGTGAGATAAAGAGAGGAGGAGTGTGTGTGTGTGTGTGTGTGTGTGTTTGTGTGTGTGTGTGTGTGTGTGTGTGTGTGTGTGTTTGAGGTGAGGCCCTCTTATGCAAGTTAGAGTCCAAGTGAGCGTGGGAAGTGTGCAGTATAAAACACACTCACTCACACACACCCACACACACACACACACACACACACACACACACACACACACACATATAATCACACACAC
>CM074999.1:694793-707972 GCA_037576825.1 Pangasius krempfi
CACTCACACACACACACACACACACACACACACTCACACTCACACACACACACACACACTCACACACACACACACACTCACACACACACTCACAGAGGGTCGTCAGTACGTGATATACGATGGACATAAAAGTGCCCTAAATGGACGTATATTACACACATTATAATATTATTTTTCAGTTCTGATAAAAATTTGTATAGCATTTTCAGCTGCATTTAAAATTTATTTAAAAAAAAAAAGCTAAATAATTCTTTTTAAATAAATAAATAAATAAATAAATAAAGTAATAAAGTAATGAATAAATGTCAATACAAATTATTATTATTAACATTATTATTAATTAACTTTATAATAATTATACATGTATTAATGTTTAATACTTAGGTTTATTTAATATTTAGTAATATTTATTTATTTATTTATTTATTTACATATATATTTAAAATGCATCTCAAAATGCTGCTGCGGAGTGTGAAGTAAAAAAAAAAAACTAGTCAAATTCTAAAAATAAAAAAAATAAATAGTGTAAAAATGATAATAGAAATAGAAGAATAAAATTACATTAATAAACAAATAATATAAAGTAAGATCAAAGTAACACGTCAGTAAAAGCAAAACAAAAAATAAAAGCAAATGTTAAAAAATCACCACTTTTTCATACTTAAGAGAAGTCGAGCGCTAGATGATCATAAGAACATAGTCTACATGTTTATGGTACCATTCAAGCTTACGTTTATAAAATAAGATTTAAAAAAAAAAAGAAAAAGAAATTTCAGTACGATTTTTTTTGTTGAGAAATAAATCACTAAAATAGTGCAGCATGGAAAGTGCACATGGGAACACAGTCCTTGCCCTCACTTTGTAAGCTGGTGTTCCTCGTATTTTCCGTATTTTATGTGGTAATAATCTTCTTACAGCGTGTCCGCGGTGTGTGTGTGTGTGTGTTCGTGGTGTGTGTCCGTGGTGTGTGTGTGTGTGTGTGTGTGTGTGTGTGTGTGGGGACATTACAGTTATTTATGTTCATGCTGGATCGAGTCAGCAGGTGGGACATAAATTACCAGCAGCCGTGATCGATATTTCTGTCCAGAGAGACGGTGTGTATGTATTTCTCAATTAGTGAGAAGAAGGAGATCACATCGATATCAGTGTTCAGGGAAAACAGCTTCGAATCCTATCAAATGATTTGGAAAAACAATGCATTCATAAATAACGCTCTTTTTTCCTTTACTGTATCACGATGTGGTCTCAAACCTGAAAAACATTACGGTTATGTGCACTGAAGCTTCCGGATAAAATGTCCATTAAGTTCTCATGAACAACTCAGAACGTTTTCAATTCTGGAAACTGAAAAATTCATTACCTCTTTTGAGCGAGCAGTGATTTAAAAAAAACGACACGGTGTGAGCTGATGTTCCGTTGCGCCGTTGCCCCATTTAACTCCACAGAGTTGTTATTATTGCACCTAGTGGCCAAACATGGGAACTGCAACAAGCGCTAATAGAGGCCCGTTGGGGCGGGAATCACGCTGCCCCATGCTCAGGGGAGGAGAAGCAGACAGGACAGTTACTGACGTTATCACACTAGTTTAAAAAATACTTGTTTTACTGCAAAGGATTAAATGTAATTCTTTTTTTTTTTGCAAAACAAAGTCTGAGTGTAAGCGCAGACAGAAGACTTTTAGTAAAGTTGTAAATGTGTGAGAGTTTGTGTAAGCCAAACCAACCTACAATTTTCCATCAGATTTCCACAAGTTTCAGAAACTGTGATTGGCTTCATACTCGCACGCGTGTGTTGATCATCAGTAAAGTGCAAACCGCGTGCGTGCTGCAGCTCATTTGCATTTAGCGACGCCCACAAAACTCCAGAAAAGAGCTGGGAGCACGAAATGAGCGATCAGGGTAAAGACTGAAAAACAGGAGTGCAGGTTATTTTGACTCACTTCTACACCAATAAAACTATTTAATAATAATAATAATAATAATGATAATAATAATAATAATAATAATAATAAGGCAGCTGTAAGTCTTCCGTCAGCTGAGGTGTTTGTTTACGGCTTACGGCTCTGTGCAGACAGAGCGACCCGCCCTCCGCTTATACACCGCCGTCTCTCTTATAATAATTAAATGATTCTTAGACTTAGACAGACTTTATTCGTTGACATTTATTACATTCGTTTTATTTGTCTTAATTTGTGGGTGTGTCTCAGCTCGCTTTCTTTATTTTTATATTCTTTAATTAAAAGCCAATAAAATAAAGTGACTGGTTTGGACTAAATGTTGTGGATGGAGCTCTGAGTCCCTGAGCGAGAGAACCAGCGTGAGGACGCGTTAGGACACGAGCGTTTTTACGAATCTACAGGATTTTCTTTAAAACCACATTTCTTGTGTAAACGCTCTTTACGACCAATTTATGAATAAATGTCTTTGTGTCCAGCTTGATGAATGAGGTTGTGTGTGGCACACAGCTGAACATTCAAAACGAACTTCTCGGATAAATACATCTTACGCTGTTCCACGTGTGTTACGGTGTGTGGCCCAGATGCCAGGTATATAATGATGTGCTCTGACAGCAGAACGACGGATTTAATGTCTAATCCACCTCGGAGTTTACCCAGTGAGAGAGATTCTTCCATCACCCTGAGACACTCCTGATAATCTGGATAAACTAAATGATTTCCATTTCTCATTTTCCCCCGTTTCACAGTCTATTATGATAGACCAGGTTTCTGCGATTTCTGTCCCGGAGGGCGAGAGTGTTTCACCGGCAGGTTCAGCTAATCACATAACTGTCAAACCTGCGATTAGCTGCATCAGCCGTATTAGACCACAGAAACCTGGAGCGCTGCTCTGCACTATAACACGCTGTAAATCAGTGTGAGACGTGTGTGACGGTCAAACGCTGCTTTTACTGTCCATATATTTTACCTCCGATAAGATCAGCGCGGCGACCCGACACCCCGCTTCCACATCAGCGTTTTTCACAGGTGGTTATAACGTCTTTCTACTACTTTATACAGAAATCTGGATTCTGATTGGTCAGGAGGTGTTTTCAATAACACTATAGAAACTCGTTTCTATAGTAACAGCTCACTCACAGGGACTTGTCCATCTTGACGTTCCACGTAAACAGATATTTAAAACGTGCTGATTTAATGTTTATGGAAGGAGTCTCCAGTGTCAGAGGTGAAGCTGTAACGTGAAGTCTCTAAGAAGACAACGTAAGCGAGAACAGGAATTCATTTTATGGATATTTCACAAAATTAAATGCAACTACAAATGGATAAAAAGTAAAGTGTGTCGTGCTTTAATAAATGTCACAGTTTTATGGCTGACAAATTGCCGTGGTGTAAGAGGAATAAAACACTTCTCAGCATGCTGCTAAAGGAAAATAGTCCACGTCAGGGTTGTAAGAGTAGCTCCACTTGGCATTGAGCCTCGTCACACCACCCTGTCGTTGATTATTTTACTAGAACACTGTGCCCCCCGAGTGGCTTATTCCTAACTTACACTACGTCCACACTAGAGAGAGACAAAGCAACAGACGAGTGTTTGAAAAGAGATTTTCTCTATTCTATGCAAATTAGGTATGATGCTGAAATGCGATTGGCTCGAACGATTCCTCGGACCAGTTCCTGTGGAGCGTGAGGTCTGACGTTTCTTCTGTTCCCCGCCCACAACTTTAGTTCCTACCTGCAATTAGTTCCCTTCTACTGCTTGACGCACAACAATAAGGAAGAACCGCGGTGTCTTATCCTGTCGTTAAATGCGTATAGAGCGTATATACGTCACGGAGGGGAATACAGCAGGGAAGGAAGTAGCAGAGATCGTCGGTGTCTCTGGTGAGTGTACAGTAAGTAGCTAGTATAGTTAGCTAGCTTTGCTAGTCTAATCTGAGAACAAAGCTGAAGTAACTGTTTTAAGCGTAACTATAAAATATAAAAAAACATTTTAAAAAAACCAGGCGACGCCCACAAGAGACAAGAGTAGCGTCAGGCTACTGAACCACGCCGTCTGAACCACGTGTGATGCTGAAGCGGAGTTTGAGGGTAAATTTAATAAAGTTCCCTCAGACTTTACATTATTATTCTAGAAACTAGACACTGACAATAATAGAGAGTGAATGGCCAAACACACACACACACACACACACACACCTATATTTATATCAGGCCACTTACTCTCACTCTTTGAACCTAAATTACATTTGACAATATTTCTCTCTGAGACAGCCAAAACACAGCGAGGTGGGAAAAGGATATTTTGACTAGACAGGTCATCAAAGTTTTCATCAATTCTAATTTTTTGTAGTAGATTTCAGACAGTAGAGAGAGAGAGAGAGAGAGAGAGAGAGGGGTGCAGAGAGAGAAGGAAAGACAGAGAGAGTACTAGAAAGAGAGATAGGGACAGAAAAAGCAAGAGAGAAACAAAGAGGGAGACAGAGTGAGATGCAGAAAGCTAGAGAAAGAGAGGCAGAGATGGAGGGAGAGAGAGAGACAAGGAAAGACCGATAGAAAAATGAGGGAGAGAGACAAGGAGAAACAGAGACAGAATGAATGACAAAGAGTCACTTCCTCTGTTATAAAGGGAGACAAGACAGAAAGAGAGAGAGAAGCAAAGTCAGAGAAAGAGAGACAGAGTTAGAGGGAGAAACAGAGAGAGAGAGAATAAGAGAGAGGTTTGACAAATCTTTATTGTTACAATTTACATCCGTACGTCATTAAAAATCTCAGGTTAGATATTTAAAATTCAAAAATTCAAAATCAACGGACCATCATCACATAAATGCACATAAAACATCATTAACACAACAAATATCACAACCAGTCTTCTACATCTTAAAAACATGCTCTAAATCCTCTGCCTTCCCACAGAACCTACACTCCACACCCACTGCTGTATCCAGGTGTGTCTCGTGTCTGTCTGTAGCTATCGCCCTGTGAATAATCCTCCACTGCACTTCGCTTCTCTACAGGAGGGTTATACAGGGTTCTCCACATGTCCCTCACAAGGAACTCCGGCTCCAACAGTCCTGGCCACCCAGAAACTTTTTGCCTTCTGAGCGAGTCCTGGTGCATAACTTTAACTGTAATGTAATATATTACTGTCTTGGATGTAGATCCAAAATATTCTTTCTGAGGGGGCTTGAAAGATAAGATTGAACTTCATCTTCTTGCTCCTCATTTATAACAGGAGAAATTCTGATTCTTGGAAAATCCTGCTCACTTCTCATGTCCAGCAAGTGTCCCCTGGCGATGTACCATACTTCCCGTAACCACTTGGTAATGCATTGAAAATCTCCTCCACCAGCTTTGATGTAAGGTGTGAAGACTTCTTTAAGGGCCTCCACCGATCTCCACTCATCCCTATCCAAGATGTGACCCAGCTTTACAGCACCATTTACCTGTAGATGTGAAGCCTGGTCTGAATCATTGGATTGAAGAACAGTGGTTCCTCTGGAACCCAGTGCCCAGTGTAAAAGGGTGTAAGCTCACACAGACTAACCTCCCCTAGTCTTATTAAAAAGAGATGTCTGTCCAATCCAAGATCACGTGCCTTCTGCAGAATCTTGCAGTCTGAGTCCGAGCCAAGTCCTTATGGTACAAGAATCTCTGTGCTGCTTGTATTCTGAAAGCATAGATGCGACTCCTCACATCCACCAAGCCGTGTCCTCCTTCCCGGACAGGAAGATAAAGTGGTGCTGCACAAATCCAATGTTCTCCACTCCAGAAGAAGTCCATGATTGTCCTTTGTATCTTACAGACCTTACAGTTCATCAGGTGGCCCAATGACTGTAATTCTGTGCCACACGGTAGAGGCGGCCAGAACTCTCCCTCTGTACGACTATTGTGGTAATAGACATTTCCATTTAGGCAATCGGGAAGACACCTTTTCCAGCATTGCCTCCTGATGATTTGTCTGAAATTGTTTGTTGCCTAAAAAAAAGTACCTAAATTTTTCACTCCCAGGTCACAGGTCCTATTCCCTCCCACTGACCGATAATAAACCCTTCACTTTTCCCCACTTTACCCTTGCTGATGATGCCTTCTCATACTGTTCAATAGCTATTGTTAAAGCTGTAACGTCATTTTGACCTGTAATAAACACTGCAATGTCATCAGCATAGACTGCTAGAGACACTCTCACCCTTGTATCTGTACCCGGAATTAGAGTTCCACTGAGGTCCCTTCTTATCCTACACAACAGTGGCTCGATAACAAGACTGTATAATTGCTCAGGAAGTGCACAGCCTTTCCTAATACCCCTTAACACAGTTATTATTGCACTTAATCCTCCACCAGCTTTAACAATCACACAGGCATTAAAATACAGCAATATTTATAAGATATAAATTTGTCAGCAAACCCAAATTACTATAAACCTTTAAAAAGATACGCGTGATCAACTCGATCAAACGCTTTCTCCTGGTCCAGTGAACGAATACCAAAGTTAGAATTATTAAGCTGATTAAAATCAGTTGCATCCCTTAGTGAAGAGGGACTGTCCACGATGGATCTGTTAGGAACACAGTATGTCTGGTCTTTAATTTGAACCAATAAATCCAGACAACATTTGAGCGTATTTGCTAAAAGTGACTTATTTTTTGATACTTTCTAAAAGTGACTCCATGTAAGTCCTGTCGTAATACATTCCAGAATTGCTGATAAATCTCAGCGGGCAGTCCATCAGCCCGGGGGATCGACCAGTAGATAGCTGGCGCATTGCCTCTGTAAGCTCCTGGAATGTGACTGGATTGTCCAAAGATCTTCTCTGCTCATCCTCCTTTTAATACCGAGGTAATTCTCTGAGTAAATCAGAAGCACTTTCAGATTCACGACTCTCAGCACTGTATAAATCTGTATAAAGTCCTTGTTCATTTGCTTTTGTTGTGCACTTTTCCTCTCAAGATTAAAAAAAGAATGAAGTAGGAGAATCCATGTCCTTAATTGAGCAGACTCTTGCCCTTATTAATGCTCGCTTTACTTGCCCTTGTATTAGTGGCCCAAGTTCTTTCCTCTTCTTATTCAGAAGGTCATCCTGGCCTGCTCCATTATTATTTAAAAGAACACTCTGTAAAAGTTGATTGTCTTTTTGAAGACTTTTCACCGTTGCTTTCAACATTGATATAGCATGGGAATTATAATTCTGATAAAATACCTTTATTTTATCTGCTTTGCCCAAGATAAACTTACCAAGATTTTCAAAAGAATCTTTCCACAGCTTCCGACTGCTCCAGAAAGAATCAAATTTTTCACAAAACGAAGCATCCTGTAATAATTTAACACTAAAGTGCCAATAATAACAACTGAGTTTCGAAGTCTTTTTCAGATTAAACTCAAATGTGACTAAGTGATGGTCTGAAAATCCATTAGGTGAAATAAAAGCATTCATCTTTCCTGAGTAAAATGTGTCTAACCTCGCTCCACTTACCCATTGATGTTTAAGGACCTCACCCTTAAAGGCTCCATAAAGAGGTAGAAATATAAAGAGGAAAGAAAAAGAAAAGGTAAAAAGACACAGGGGCAATTTAATCATGGTTATTTTTGTGAAGCATGTACTTTATCCCTCCTTAGCGTCGTTAACATCATCTTTAGACAGAACCTTTTCTGGCGCATCAACACTGACGCTGCGAATTTATCCGTGTCTGGAAAAAATTCTTTCACTTCTACAGTTTTGCCGAAAAAGTTACATCCAAAAAAGTCATTCATTTCTTGCAAAACCAGAGACGAACAAAAAGAGAGAGAATGAGAGTGAAAGACAAGTTTGTGCAAAAGCAGAGACATCCATCCTCCATTAGTGAGAATGTTTTGTGTGTGTGTGTGTGTGTGTGTGTGTGTGTGTGTGTGTGTGTGTGTGTGTGTGTGTGTGTGTGTGTGTGTGTGTTAATATGCATTTGAGAAACTTAAGCATTTTACTTTTTAATCATGAACTCTATCCACTGCCTTGATGAGCTGACCTTGATGCTGTGATAACACACACACACACACACACACACACACACACACACGCACACACACACACACACACACACACCCCTCTCTTGGTCATCACACAGACCATTAGGAACCAATTGCTCTTAAAAAGAGGGAGAGTTCGTGTCAGAGGTGGAGCGAGAAGAGGAAAAAACTGAGTCGTTTGTTGTGATTAGACGATAAAGAGGCGCGAACCGGACGAACAGGAAGTGTTTATGAAGAAAAAAACAACAGAATAATGCGTAGTCATGCTGAAATGAAAGGGGAGGGGACAAGGAAAAAGTTACGTTCGTTAATGTGAGCGTGCATACGGAGCTCGCACGCCGCCGTGGGGTAAATGACTCGTTTATTTATATTTCAACAAACCGAACGCACGTGTGAAGCCCAGGGTGGGAGGGGCATACTCACTGTCTGTGAATCCCCTTTCAATCACAGAGATGATAAGCTATCCAATCAGAGCGTCTGCGAAGTCATGTATGCGGAAGAGGGCGGATAGCGCTTTCCTCCGAGTGTGTTACGCTGCGATGTGACGCGGCAGTTCGTAAAGATGCGGTTATCTGTCTTCACGTGTCTCTGAGAAAACACGTTAGCCTTCATCCTCCCCGGTTGGTAGGTGTCGTGTGATAGGGGAGAGATGGATGGTGGGCGGGGCCAAATTAGGGGAAAGATAAGGCGGGTAAAATCCAGCATAGGAAAGCAAACAGCAAACGTAAATGATTTGTTTGTTTAGTTTTGTACGTAGTCCACTTTTTCTGCTCAGCTGCAGCTTGAAATGAGTCTCGGTACTCTTCGTATCCATTAGCCAGCTCTCGAGCAGTACGAGGCTAATTTTATTTTACTTGCAAATCCATTAAAGCTTCATTGCCTCAGTAGTAGACTTGAATAATCATTAGGATGATCAGTAGGAAGGACCGATGGCTTCGGCGCAACACCGGCTTGCATGAAATCCTCATTGTGACTCGGTGATAAGGTGGGAACTTTTCACCGCGTACACTGTGTTCTCTTAAGTCGGGTTAAACTGCGCATCAGAAAGTTTACACTTGGTCTATTCTATAAAAAAGAACATTTAAAAAAACAGACTAGATAAAGTGTCAGAACAACGCAACATCTCCAGAACATCTCATTTCCACATCCTCCAGCGTACATAACAGACGTGATAAGGCTCTTTTCTATATAACCAAAAAAAATCTCTCTCACATTTTGTGCTCGCTTTAATAGGAACACCTGCACGTTCATGCAAGTCTCCAGTCAGCCAATCATGGAGCGGCAGCGTATCCAATAACATCACGAGTGTTCTCAGTGGCTCTGTTGAAGCCCAACCACCTCAAGGTCTGACGTGATGTGCATTCTGTGATGCTTTTCTGCTCAGCACGGTTGTAAAGAGTGGTCATTTGAGTCAGGTCTGCTCGTTCTCCTCTGACGCTCTCTCATCAACAAGCCGCTGTTTTTTGTTTTTCGCACCATTCTGTATAAACTCTACAGACTGTTGAGCAGATCAGCAGTTTCTGAAATCCTCAAACTGGCACCAACGCTCACTGTGAAGATCACCTGAAGCTTTTGACTTGTATCTGCATGATATTATGGATTGTGCTGCTGCTACATGATTGGTTGATTTGCATGCGTGTACAGGTGTTCCTATTAAAGTGGCCATCTCAAAACAAAGCATTTTGAATTCTGGCCTGCTTTTATGACACACTTTATTATTTTATCAAGGGTTTTTTTTTTTGTTGTTGCTGATCTCATTTTCTACACATCCAGCACGATTTCCCTTTTAAAAGGGATCTTTATTTCCGTACATGACGCAGGATTTAACCGAAGGAGACGCAGTGGGAGGAGCAGAAGCCTACAGCGTGCCCGAGCTGATGGACAGCGCAGGAGAGCTGGTTTCATGTACGCTTCCATCCGATTTCATCATCATGTCATTTATGCCATACCATATCTGCCTGGGACATTTCGCGAGGCAGGATATGTGGCTTTTTTTATTTTTTATTTTTAGTTGTAGTCGAAGCAGAGTGGTTATGATAGCGTGCTAGTGACTGCAAGCTCGTGAACGTATCTGGGCCAGGACAGAAATTGGCATCAGTGCAGGGAGAGAACGGGAAACAGGAAATCAAAGGGATCATTTCAGAAATAATCATAAGCCAAAAAAAATCATATAAAGATTTAAAAAAAAAAATAGATATTATACTATTGGCAAGGCATGAAAGCAGATACAGCACTATCTCCACTACCTCATACCAAATGCTGAAGCCAAGCAAAGATATAAAAAATATAAAATATAGATGAAAGATCCACAGCACTGTTGATTCATTTTCTAAAACAGCAGCTCTGACAGCACTTCTGCAAGGCAAAAAACAAAACATCCTTTTCATAAGGTTTTCCATAAGGAGACGTTTATTTAACATTCATGGAAGGAGTCTCCAGTACCAGTGCTTTGTAAGAGTCATTGATTTTATTGTTGTTGTTGTTGTTGTTGTTGAGTTTTTGCGTTTCTCAGTAATATGACAAGCTGCGTTTTTAAACATCGAGCAAGAGAGAGAGATCGAGTTGTAATAGTTGGTTAATAGCTGCGGTATAAGAGGAATAAAACACTGTAACACACAACGTTGATTCTTTTCCTATAACAGCATGTCCCCAAGCCGCTTATTCCTACTGCAAGTAAAAACAGCATCGTCTTTAAAGTGTGACGTAAATTTTATGGCCATGTACAGCTGTGGTGAAACTCAGAAATGATAACTACAATTCGTCTTTAGTCTCTTACACACACACACACACACACAAAACACACACACACACAAAACACACACACACACAAAACACACACACACACAAAACACACTATGACAGCTGCGTTCTCGATTTGTCAGAAAAAAAAACAAATAAAAAACAAATAACAGCTTATTGTAGAAATTGAATTTAGCTTCTTCTGTTTGAGGAAAGTCTCCGTGCTTTCAAAGCTTTTCATTTTGTTTGGAATATATAAGAGTTTTGCAAGTGTGTGTGTGTGTGTGTGTGTGTGTGTGTTTTGGAGAAATACATTTGAGAACAGACTTCCTGAAATGTGTGTAAGCAGATCATCATAAGAGCCGTGTGTTATTGTATTTTGCAGATGTGTGTATCTGCTGGTGTATTGAGAGCAGAGATTTTTTTCCCTCTATTCAGTTTGTTGAGATTTTAATTGATTGATGAACCACTGAATCGATTTTATTTGATTCATTATGATCATTGTGATACTGATTCGTTGTGATCCTGAATACTGACATGGAAAAGAAAAGGATTTTAGTGCTATTGATTAAATTTAAGCGTTAATTTGGAGGGACGCATGTGGAATTGAGAGCGTAAACCTCAGGCTTGCGCAGGATCTGATCCGATTCATAAGGCAACGATTCGATTATTTGACGACACTGAATCTTAAACGACACGATACGATTCACAAGGCAACGAGCAGAGTTACGAGCAAAACGTCTTGCTAGCTGATTAATTAATTATTTTGTTTTAAAATACGAATCATTTTCTACACACCCTTAACGTAACCGCTTTCAACGCATCGATCAAATCGTCGGATCGTTACACCCCTACGTGATCCATATTTCCACAATATTCCCTCTTTCCCTCTCACAATCTTTACAATAGAAACTGTTCTGTACGTCTCACACACACACACACACACACACACGCACACACAGTCTGCACTTACACTTTGCCTTTGAAATTTATTCCATTAAATTCTTTGCTATAAAACAAGATCTTAGCAGTCGCAAAAAACCTTGAGCATGGGGCAGCGTGATTGCTGCCCCAGTGGGCCTCTGTTTGTTAGAGCTTGTGTGTTGCAGTTCCCATGTTTGACCACTAGGTGCAGTAATAACTCTATGGAGCTAAATGGGGCAGTGAGCGAACTGCGATACGATTACGCAGCATCCAGAAAGGCGAGAAATCAACAATGTCGGCTTATACCTGTCAAATAGTGACATTTCTTTAAATCGTAGTATTTTTAACGGAATTTAAAATGTATGGCGTTGTGAGTGAGGACTTTATGATTTTATATATATATATATATATATATTAAAAATATATCTATATTAAAAAGACAGAAGGAAAGTAAAAAAGGATAAAAGAGGATAAAAAAACAAAGAGAAGAGTAAATGAGATAGGGCTAGAGAGAAGGAGAGCCTGAAGCCTGCGGCTCCTCAAAGCTATAAATATCTAACTCATTTCTTTGATTTGAAAACAGAGGGGGGTTTCGGTGCACCCCGTTTTATTCATCCCCCTCTTCTCTCTCTCTCTCTCTCTCTCTCTCTCGCTCTCTCTCTCTGTCTCTGTCTGCGGTGTCAAATAACGATGTGGGCGAAGGAGTCAAATCATCAGCGTATTTTTCTCTCTTTTTTCTCTCTCCGTGTGTGTGTGTTTGTGCGTGTGTGTGTGTGTGTGCGTGTGTGTGTGTTTGTGCGTGTGTGTGTGCGTGTGTGTGTGTGTGTTCTCTCTGTGAAGTGACGCAAAGACCACAAACCGTATGATGTTATTGGGAGATGGAGAGAAAATGGTAGAAAGATTAAAAAACAAAAATGGCCAAAGCCTCAAGCAAACTTCTCATGGAGTCTAACAACTTTTCCCAAATTCACACCGGATGCGTCGCTCGAGGGGTCACGTCACGACTTAGCGTTTAATCCTCACAGTCGTTCCACACATGCTACCGCAATGACACGTTCCCATTTTTATTGCCTCGATGTACAACATGTCAGGAAAAAAACACAGGCAGCCGAATTTGGGCCAGGCGTAATTACAACAAAAATGAGACAGCGGGACAGTGAATAACGAGTGTGTCCATTTTTTTTGGTCACAGGTTAGCACGTTATTGATGATATCTAAGAAAAGTGTATCGTGACGTGATACAGTCTGGCTTCAAACCGGCACACTCCACAGAGACTGACCTTTTGGCCATCACTGAGAATCAGCCAAACTATCTTCAGTCCTCATCCTCCTCGACCCTTCAGCAGCGTTTGACACAGTGAACCATGAGACTCTCTTGTCCACCCTCAGGAGCCTAGGAATTCGTGGTGCAGCACGGCAGTGGTTTGCTTCCCACCTGGAAGGACGGTCATATCAGGTAACATGGAGGGGATCCACATCTGCTCACCGCAGACTCTCCACTGGTGTTCCACAAGGCTCAGTACTTGGTCCTCTCCTGTTCTCCCTTTATACCCGATCTCTTG
>CM074999.1:720282-731008 GCA_037576825.1 Pangasius krempfi
AGATTGAAAAAATATAAAATATTGGGGTAGTTCTTTTAAACAGCATTGAAAGCTCTCTCTCTCTCTCTCGCTCGCTCGCTCTCTCTCTCTCTCTCTCTCTCTCTCTCTCTCTACTTTATTTATTTCTTAAATCACAAGGCTGTTGAATTCTCAATTCTGATTGGTCAGATCACAGGTTCATCATTATTCATAGGTTACCGTTTCTATAGTAACAGCTCATTCACAGGGACTTCTGGTGGATACTGGATTCTCCACATACACGGATGAAACTAGCGCGTGCGTTAATCACTGATACACAAGGTGACATTTATGGAAGGAGTCTCCAGTGCCAGTGCTTTGTAAAACCATAACGTTCTCGGTTTCTCGGTAACATGACAAGCTGCGTTTTTGTTTTTTTGCTTAAAAAAAAGAGACGACTGTTTATAGCTGCTATAACATAAGTATCGTAAGTAACGCAACTAAGTTCCACAACATTACTACTAGTATTTTTTTTTACTGTAAATGTTTACAGATCGTCATGGAACCGAAGATTTTATTTCATTATGTTGTTTGTTTTTTGCGTTCCGTTATCGACGAACTCCTCACGCCGAGTTTTATCGTTAATCGTGAAATCTTGATGACATATCGCGCCGCGTACGCTGGGGTTAGTACCACGTCGTAAATGTTTAATTCCTCACACACATCACTTCAGCTGAGGTAGTAACTTCTCTGTGAGGCGGATGAGCTCACGTGCGCAGAGCTATACGGCGAAATATCGCCAAACCGCCGCTATCTACACCAACACACCTCGGAGACACCCGTGAGGTGCGGCATACGCGTCTCCTTATTCCTCAGTAAATACTCTGGATTTTGTTTTATTTTCAGAAGAATAGATGTTGCTACACACAGCCACGCAGGAGCCGATTGGATTTCGGGACGTATTTAACATTTCTAACAGCCGTACGCCGGCAGGTCGATTGCAGGAAGCTTTTCTTTGTGTGATGCTCTCATAGTGCTTTTTTGTGTATAAATACTCTGTCTCTCTCCTCAGAGCGTCTGCTTTCCTTTTTTTTTTTTTAACCTGAGGTCTTTACAAACCTGGTCTGGTCGCCTCATGAGGCAGAATGAGATCTTGACACAAGCAATTTATGTTTGCTCGAGGTGCCAGACAAAACATGCCGTTATTAGCAAACGGTCAGCGCTTTCAGGAGGCCATTAGCACTACGGACGCGACCTGTTTTTATTTATCCGCTGCGCAGAATAAAAGGTTCGTCCACTCAAACTCCACATTACGCTAACAAAATATAACAGTCCAGCTGAGGTATTGACTTTTACGCCTTTTTCTGGCTGCTGATGTTGACGAAAATCGATGAATACCAGCGGCGCTGATTTAATCCAGTAATCAATCCTTTCAGGTTGACCTATACGCTGAATGATTTTCTTCCTGTGTACAAAAACACAATTTGGTTTTTTTTTTTGGTGTCTTGTAACTCGTCGTTTGAGCGCTGCGGCGTTGCCGAGGTGACACGGTGGTTATTTTTCAATAAGGCGTGGCCACAAATTAATATCTAGTGTCATGTTAATTATTAAAATACTATGTTGTGACCATGAAATATGAATGAAATTTTTTTAAAAAGTCAGAATACATTTTTATATCGTAGTACTTCATAAATAAACATTAGTATTTCTGTCTAAGTGTAAACGTGGGACGATATGTCATTATTGGTCTTGATTTGAAATCTTGACATTTCACCATTTTCCATTACGAGCAAGTCTGAATATTATTATATAATTATAATATAATTATTATATAACGCTGGACCACGGCGCTCTTGAATGCTCAATTCTGATTGGTCGGAAGATTTTCATTTCATTCATTATCGATGTGCTCGTTATCGTTTCCATAGTAACGGCTCATTCACAGGGACTCGTACAGCAGACGCTTCACATGAACAGATGTGTAATCGTTGAAATGTAAGGAGATGTTTATTTCACGTTTTTATGGAAGGAGTCTCCAGTGTCAGCTGTGTCAGTGTCCAGTGTTCTTAGTAATAAAAAAGAAAACCAACTAGCTGTGTTTTTTTTTTGTTTTTTTTTTTGTCTTATTAACTTTGAGAGGCCGGTGAGGGAACTAGCTGCTATAACGTAAGTGAGAACAGGAACTAACTTGTTTCACGATCATTACATGTAACTATAAACAGATAAAAAAAAAAAAAAAAAAGGATGTCTGTTTTTAATTCATTCAAAATTGTAATTGTTGGAAAATCTCTGTGGTGTAAGAGGAATAAAACACGTGGGGACGTGCCGTTATAGGAAAGCAATCAACTCCGAGGTGGTAACAGTAACTCGGCTTCCTCGCACCACCCTGTCGTTGATTAGTTTCCTGTTTCAGCACACCCTTAGTGTTTCATTCCTTACATAATGCTCCTCCTTCGTCCGGAACGTTTACGGCGGTCAGTCCTAACCTCGTGAACATTCTTCAATCTTGTAAAACATGTTTGTAGCCTTCTTATAATTTACGATATTATATAAATGATTGTTTAATGCTTATTTTTTTCCCTTCTGGTGTGTGATTAGAGAGTGAAACCTGTTCACACACTGACGCGTTGGTTTAAGAGAGCGCTCCGACACAGCTGGAGGGAAAATCAATGCTCATTTTTCCACTGTGGTGAACTTTGATATATGAACTGCGTTCATGCCTCCACTCCACACACACACACACACACACACACACACACACACACACACACACACACACACACCGGTGTAGCAGGTGGCTCAGTTCTCTCTGTTTATGCCTAAAGCTAGACTACATTTCTTACTCCGTTTTTTTTTTCCACACACAAAACTCTAACACGTTAAAGACGTACTACAATATATTACAGTAATGTGAGGGTTTTTTTTATTTGTTTGTTTTTTTGTTGTTTTTTTTAACCCTAATGTCAGTGCTGGAATTGAAATTGAAAAAAAATAAAAAATCAAGGTCACAAACCCTGAGGTCAACACTGCAACTAAATAAACTCATGTCAGTTGGAATAAAAAAAACCTTAAAGACAAAATTGTAATTTAAAAAAATCTAATGTCAAAGTTAAATTAACGAGGAATAAATAAAAAGGTCAAAGTTGTAATTATAAAAAACTAAACCAAGGTCAAGGTTGGAACTTAAAAAGAAAAATTGAAATAAAAAAAAAAAACAACTTCAACATTGAATTTTAAAAAAAAAAAAGGGTCAAAGGACAAAATTGGAATAATAAAATACCTAACTAAAAAAGACTAATGTCAAAATTAAAATAAAAATATAATATAATATAATATAATAATAAAACTAAGGTCATGTAAAAAAAAATTTTAAAAACCCTAATGTTAAACTTTGAATCTAAATTTTGAAAAGTTTGTATAAAAAAATTAGTCAGTGTTAAAAAAAAAATCAATTAGTAAAATAAATGTTAAAGAATTACCCTAAGGTCAGATATTGCAATTAAAAAAAAAAAAAAGCTAATCTTGAAGTTGGAATTTTAAAAAATCATGTTAGAATTTGAATAAAAAAGCTAATGTCAATATTAAAATAAAAGAAAAATAAATAAATAAAAAATAATGTCAAAGTTGGAATTTAAAACCAAGGGGTTTTTTTTGGATTATTTTTTTGGGGGAAAAAAATTAAAATTGTGATTAAAAAATAACTTGATGTAAAAGTTTAAATAAAAAAAAGAATAATGTGAAGATTTCTCATTAATTTCGGTATAAAAGCCCAGAAATATCCATAAATTTTCTCAATGGTCTCAAAAAAAAAAAAAAAAAAAAAAAGCCTTGTAGATTTCATGCGTCACTGAGTTTCTGACTTTCTGACTGTCATCAAACGGTAATTTTATAAGTCTGTTTAAGGGTAAAAATGTGTAAAAATCAGAAAAGGAAACGCAGTAATCCCTTCCGACTAAAGAAAATAAGATGAATAAGATTACAATAATTAACATTAGCGCAATAGCTGAACTGATTCAGATAGAAGCTCGAAGAACAGCTTTAATAAACACGAACATAAACGGGTTTATATTAATAATAAGCTTTTAGTATTCATATTATTCATATTTAAAAAGGAGTTTGTTTATTGTCTGAGAGGTTTAATGCGTTTGTAGTGTTTTGTTTTTTTATTTGATTATCGCGCAGAGATTCCGTCCTGAACTTCCTGAACAACACCTGATGGAAGTGATGACGTGAGGTGCGAGTCGATGCAGCCGGTCGAGGATTTACCGCTCGGACAAAGAACGAGTTAAAGGGCAGCTTGTGATATAAAATAAATAAAGTCTGACTCTGAAACGTCGAAGAGCTCCGGCCTCCGAGACAACCGGCGCGAATGAGAAAGGAACCTCTTCCTCTTCTCTGACCTTTGAGAAGGTGTGAAGGATGAGGATAATCACGGCGACTCGTACACGAGCGCATTTAAACCAGACGGCTGTCTGCTCCCTCCCTCCCTCCCTCCTTCCCTCCCTCCTTCCATCCCTCCATCCCTCCCTCCCTCCCTCCCTCCCCACCTCGAGACACATCCGAATCCGATAACGTGGGAATAACATCTGACCGTGAGCACTTTCTTGGAAATTGATTTATGGACGTTGGCTCGGAATCGTGAGGGAATATTAATGAAAAGCTGACCAGCTTGCACTTCAGCGCTCCGTAAGGAGTGAAGGAAAATGGTGTTTAGTGACGGTTTGATTCGAAGCTAAAAATTTAAAAAAAAGAAAAACAAAACCATTAGTCCTGGTATAGAGTCCGCAAACGTTTGAATAATGATGCATCGTTTACTGAAAAGCGATGACAGCTCATCTGGCATGAGAAAGAGCCTTGTGATCTGCCTTAGGTCCTGAGAACACTCAATCTCTGACTTGTTTTGTGTGTGTGTGTGTGTGTGTGTGTGTGTGTGTGTGTGTGTGTGTGTGTGTGTGAGATAGAAGCGGCCCAGGCCGTAGGTGGAGCTAAACTTAGATACTGGAGGAAGGAGCTGACTTTTCCCTGCGTCTGCTCGGTAATAATGGAGGCGATGCCTGTTCGGCTTTTAGGGTGGTGATATATGAGTATCTCTGTATACTGTATAACATCGTAATGACATTACATCATTATTTCCGGATGCTGTGCGGCTGCCGAAATACGCTCCAGGATTATTAAAACAAGATTAGCAAAAGAATAACCGGTAGAGGAATAATCGCCGCTGTATGTATAAATACCGTACATACAGAAAGTACAGACATATACTGTGTATTAGTTATTAGTATATTAGTCACATCCCTTAACTAATTATCTGTTTGACTTGTAATTCAGCACTCAATCTTCATCAATCAATCTTCATTTGGTCATTTTATTCCACTCTTCCTTACAAAAAATGCTCCAGATCTATCAGGTCGAGATCAGATCTCCTGTGCACAGCCCTCTGCAAGTCATTCCACAGGTTTTTGACAGGATTTAGATCCGGGCTCTGACTCCAAAACATTGATGTTCTTCTTCTGAAGCTGTTCCTTTGTTGACTTTGTTGGATTAGTGCTTTGGGTCGTTATCATGCTGGATGGTGATACTTAAGTATTTGGAGCTATGCATGATTCCCTCTATCTTGACTAGAGAATCAGAACCAGAGCATGATGCTGCCACCACCGTGCTTCACGTGGGTATGGCGTACTTGGGGCTGTCTTGTTTTTTTGCACCAAACATATCTTTCAGAGTTATGCCCAAAAAGTTCTACCTCGGTCTCATCGCATTAGAGCACATTTTGTCACATGGTTTGGGGTGAGTTATTGCTGTCAGTTGCTAACTAACAATGCTGAATATCTTCATAACCGTGAAACTCCACACCGATACACTGAAAGAGTTTCATTTGTATTTTCACTTTGAATGAAAGAAAACACTTTCATTCTTCTGTTTGTCTGAGAGGCGTGTGAGGCTGAAAAATGTCACGTTCACTGGTCAGAAACACAGCAATGGGAAAAATGTCAAAAGATCACCCAAGCACTGAGAACACGGAGCTAAAAAAAAGATTCGATAATTATAGAAATGATGAATTTAAAACTGGCTCAGTTCAGCAGCTCGCATCTACAAAAAAATAAATAACTAAATTAACGCTGTGACCCAAAACACACGTCACGTTTGATTCACTTCCTGCAGGTGAGTCGATTCCGAGTCGAATCGCTTTCTCACGGTTCACTCAGAACCGGACCGATATGAACTCGCCTAGACGCTTTCGGACCGCACCCGAGTGTGAGCGCTGTGTTCTCACCTGCCTAAAGAACCGCACTGAAGTGGAGAACACACCAGCGTCCCCGTTCAAACACACTAAACACTCCGTGTGTGCTAACACCCTGGAACAGTGAGCGCATGGCGTTTTAGCTTTTTAGGTTGAATCTGCACCTGCACACACTCAAAAAAAAAAAAAAAAAAAAAAAAAACACCTTTAAAGACGGCCGTTTAATCCAAAGAAGCCCTGAAAAACCCCAAGCACAAAGACACACACACACACACACACACACACACACACACACACAGAGAGAGAGAGAAAACGCAACGTTAGCAACAACTGTATCTGCATAGCTTGCTGGAAAATTCTCCAAAAGCGTTCAAGCCAAAAAAAAGTCATTAGTAAAGAGTAACTGGCTGGGGTTAATAAGGAAGGCCCGGGTGGCTGTGCAGGTCTCCATCAGCTTCTCCATCATGTAGCGCAAGTTCAGAAGAGGAGCTGTGAAAGCTTGCTAACAAGGAAATAGCTCATTAGCCTGAGTGAGAGCAGCCATCACAGAGGAGCGGCAGATGAAAACAAATGACTCTGTGAGAGCTCTGTAGCGAATACGGCTGGAACCATCTACACGCCGTATACGCTGAACTGCTGCATCGAGGTTCCTCTTCTCTCTTTCTTTTCTGCCTTTCTTTGTCTTTCCTTCTTCATTAGTTTTTTTTTTACCTCTTACAATCCTTCTGTCTGTCTGTCTGTCTCTGCTTTCTTTCTTTTTTTGTCCGTATTACTTTCTTTATATCTTCTGTTTTCTATCTGCCCATGTATTTCTTTCTTTCATTCTGTCTTTGTTTGTTTGTCTCTCTTGCGTCCCATCTGTCCCTCTCAGACTCATTACTGCTGAAGAGTAACATTACCCTGTGTGTGTGTGTGTGTGTGTGTGTGTGTGTTCCAGGTATATGATGGGTGTGAATCTGGAGGGCAGAGATCTGTCGTTCATGGACGATGGTTATCAGGTGAACCCTAAACTGGTGGTTATTGTACTCAACACCGAGAGGGAATGGGAGAAGGCGAGTTTCTTTTTTTTTTCCTTTCACTTCTATTGTCTTTCTTCCAACCGAAAACTGAAGGTGCTGTTCATGTTTGTTACAAATATTCATATGTTCAGCGCCTCATCCAGGTCGGGGTGGGGGTGGAGTCTGTCCCGGGAATACCGGGGGGAATTTTTGGTTGGGAAAAGGAACCTGGAACCATCTGTAGGTCTGTGGAGACTTTAGCGTTCTGGGTAACATGGTGAGAATGAGAGCTCGAAAAAGAGATAGAATAAAGAGAGGCTGGTGAGAGAACGACTGTTTATAGCTGCTGTAACGTAAGTGAGAACAGGAACTGACTCACTTCACTGACGTTCTACACCATTACGCGTAACTATAAACGGATAAAAAGCATGATGTGTAGCTCGTAAAGAAATCAGAAATCGTTCACATTGGCAAATCAGTGTGGTGTCTCATTTTCTTCTTTTTTCTAGCACTTTCTTTCTTTCTTTCTTTCTTTCTTTCGTCTCATTATTTATCTCTATTTCAGTTCCCTTTATTTTTCTCTCTTAATTTATATCTCATACTTTGTTTATTCCTTCCTTCTTTCTTGCTGTCCCATTTTTCATTTATCTTTCTTTTTCTTACTATATGTCTCTTGTTATTTCTCTTTCTTTATTTCTATTTATTTTTATTTTTCTGTCTTTCTTTCTCTCTCATTCTGTCTGTTTCTCCTTTCTTTCTTTGGGATAGTTGTTGATGTTGGTGTGTGTGTGTGTGTGTGTGTGTGTGTGTGTGTGTGTGTGTGTGTGTGTGTGTGTGTGTGTGTGTGTGTGTGTGAGTTCCACACTGAATCATTATTTCCTGAATGAGTTCTGTTTTGCCTTCACTCGTGTTTTTGGATCGTTTCAGTCTTCTCAGTTTGCTCTCTCACGTCTCGCTTAATTTAGCTAATTGACTAAATAACGCGTTAGTTTTCTTCATAATAGTCTCTCTTCTTAGCCTCGTTCTCTCTTCCTGTCATTAGTTTTAGGTGTTCTCTCGCTCTTTCTCTCCTCTTCGTGCTCTCATTTTCCTAATCACTTCCTCGCTCACACGTTCTTTTAATGACTTCTTATTTCTCTGAGGTGCAGTCAGTTTACACAGTGCTCTAGAGCAGGCGAGGTCTCTTTCTTTTTCTTTTCTTTCTTTCTTTCATTCATTCATTCATTCCCACTGTGTGCTATAATCAACCCAAAAATCAAGGGTCGGTTTTCCTGAGGAAATCCTGACAGATCAGGGAACCAATTTCCCCAACTTGCGTGTCCAGAAGTGGCCAGAGGGAATCTGCAAGCAAAAATGGTGTTATGATCAGCATGAGTACCATCCTGTGAAGAAAATCCTCCTCCTGTTTCTCACCTCCACAAGTAAGCTGTTTGCCAAGTGGTAGAAGCCATATTCCATTGTCTGCAAGATCCTGCTATCTATGAGGTACACGATTCAGACCAGGGCAGAGAGAAGCAAACTTACCATCTGAAGCTTCTGACGCACTGCATGAAGAATGGTCTTGATGGTAGGTGGAGGCGGATGAAGAGTTGGCCTATGTTATGGAAGGGTGGAGACAGCAAGGGCAGATAAATTTGGAACATCTGGCCAAAGACCAGCAACTTTTGTCTTTACTGTTCCAGCAGAAAGCAGACGATCTGACACCTTTCCTGCAGAGGCCATACAGGGTACCAGAGAGACTGGTTGAGGCACTGAAGAGAGAAATTTCCACCATGAGGAACATGGGCATGATTGATTCTACAGTGAATGAAGCAGCACTATTGCTCATAGGTCCTAAGGCATCTGGGCTACTGACTGAAAGCTTGTGAGATCAAATCCCAGCATCACCAAGCTGCCACGGTTGGGCCTTTGAGCAAGGATCTTAATACTCAACTGCTCAGTTGTCTAAAAACTGTAAGTCACCAAATTAGCCAAATTAGATCACTGTAAATGGTCTGTCATCATACCTAAAATGGTGACTTCTTTCAGATGGGCATGGACCTCTGTAAGCTCAATGCAGTCTTCCAGTTTGATGCTTACCTAATGCCCTGCATCAATGGCTTCATAGAGAAGATAGGGTACACTGCCTTCAGAACTCCGCTGAGGCTATTCCAGTTTATGGTCATGCAATTTGGTTAGCATGGTGATCATCTCCAGCATATGGTCCACAGAAGGATACATGAAGCAGGCTTAACACTGAGCTTGCACAAATGCAAATGGGTGAAAATTGGGAGCCATAGCCATAATAGCTCTTGACGTTGGACCAAAAAAACAAGTGCTGTCTGTCCTGGGGCTAGTGGGGTGCTACAGACGGTTTGTACCGCAGTTCTCTTGTGTAAGTCCCACTTACGGACCACCAAAGTGTCCAAAAACCCATCAGAGAGGACAAAGACCTAGAGAAAATCCTTTACCAGTCTCAAACCATATCAATCTACTTCTCCAGTTCTGCAGAGTCTGGATTTTACCCAGCAGTTCCTGTTTCAAGGATGCTTCAGCTCTAGGCGTTGGAGCAGTGCTAGCCGAGGAGAAACCTGTAGAAGAAAGACCAGCCTTCTACTGTCTTTCTGTCTTTCTTTCCCTCATTTTCTCTTGCACACACAATCTCTGAAACCCTGCAGTGAGTGTGTAAAGAGTGCCACACTAATCATTTCTCACTGCACTGGGCTAGAACAGGGGTGTGAGGAGATGGTGCTGACAGAGCTTACACACACACACACACACACACACACACACACATACTTGGATAACAACGCAAACACACTTGAGACAATTACAAAACATCAGTGCTAAATGTACACACATTAGACTGTCTCACACTCTCACAATAACACAGCCTGAGGGAGGAAGTGACTGAAAGAACAATGCAATGTGTGTGCATGCATGCGCGTGTGTGTGTGTGTGTGTGTGTGTGTGTGTGTGTGTTATTATAGATGGGCCGCTGGGAAAACCATTCGTTGATACTGAAATTTCCCGTGTGGCCTCGGTACAACTCCTTTGGAGACGCAGAAGCGGATGAAAATCACCTGAGCATCGTGACGTTAGAGGAGAAGCCGTTCGTTATCGTGGACGACGTGGACATTCTGACGGGGACGTGCATGCGCAACTCTGTCCCCTGCAGGAAACACATCAAAGAGTAAGACTCTCTGAAACATCAGCACATCAAAGAGTAACTCTCTTAATCATCACTTCAAAGAGTAAGACTCTCCTAAACAACTACATCAAAGAGTAACTCTCTTAATCATCACTTCAAAGAGTAAGACTCTCCTAAAAAACACTACATCAAAGACTAAGACTCTCCTAAACAACTACATCAAAGACTAAGACTCTCCTAAACAACACTACATCAAAGACTAAGACTCTCCTAAACAACTACATCAAAGACTAAGACTCTCCTAAACAACTACATCAAAGAGTAAGACTCTCCTAAACAACTACATCAAAGAGTAACTCTCTTAATCATCACATCAAAGACTAAGACTCTCCTAAACAA
>CM074999.1:733384-753906 GCA_037576825.1 Pangasius krempfi
TTTGCATATATTAATCTGAAATAAAATATATCAGTGTATGTTTTACTTAGCTAACATTAGACAGGTATAAAACTAACTATATTTATTAGGGATGCCAACAAAATGGTCACTTTTTCTGCAAAGGTACAGCGCTTTTACACTCTCTGTGATATTCGCAGTCTGGAGTTGGCAGGTCTGCTTTCGCCTGTTAATGAAGAACATAGGCATAGGATCCACCATTTTCTGTGCTGCCTAATGTCTCGCTAAACCTTCCCAAACTATTTTTCTTGTTTTTTCCAGTTCCAGAGCCCGTATTCCTTCTCGCCGCCATTTCGTTTTGGTACAGTCCCAAATGGCAGCACTGAGAGGAACATCAGGAAGAACTACCCTGACATGCACCAGTACATGGTCAAGTACCACCAGTCTGGCGTCCAGGATGCACTGATCAGCCTTAAGACGGGGTACGACCTCACCAGCCTTGCGTATTTGCTTCCTGTGGATCGTTGAGATCGCTGAGTTTTGCCATTAAGTAGAATTTCTCTAATTCCATTCAGTTCCTCAGTTGTAACCTGTCACAACCTGCAGCTGTCTTCATGAAGCTGTCTTCATTATTGGTTTGCACAGCAAGCTGGATGCGTTCATCTACGACGCGGCTGTATTGAACTACATGGCAGGGCGAGATGACGGCTGTAAGCTGGTGACCATCGGCAGTGGCTACGTCTTCGCCACCACTGGTTACGGTATCGCCCTCCAGAAAGGATCCTACTGGAAGCGGCTTGTGGACCTTGCCATTCTAGGGATCATTGGAGATGGTACGATCATCACGACTTATTTTCATATCTTCCTGTGTGCAACTATCTAAGGCATAGATGTCAAGACGTCCCACATCGGTCATTCGATTGTGTTTACATCTGTATTTGTGCTGATGTATTAATCAATGATTCTGTTTGTGAGCTGATCCAAAGATCTGTTTGTTTATTCTGTACTAGGTGAGATGGAGGAGCTGGAGGCTCAGTGGCTCACGGGTATCTGCCATAATGAGAAAAATGAAGTGATGAGCAGTCAACTGGATGTGGACAACATGGCCGGTGTGTTCTACATGCTGGCAGCTGCCATGGCGCTCTCTCTACTCACCTTCTGCTGGGAGCACCTGTTCTACTGGCGACTGCGTTACTGCTTCACTGGACTATGCTCAGGACGACCTGGACTTCTCTTTACCATAAGCAGGGTAAGGAATACAATCTAATGAAGATGCAGAAACCTATATAGCTTCTTGATATCACCCCGATACCGTGCTCATAGTTTACTCATAGTTGTACTCGTAAAAATTGCCATCATCTGATGCCAACATCCTAATAATGTGATAAATAAAATGTTCCATGATTCCCTATGAATACTACTATGTTTCTCATTTCGGTATCTGTATTGACGAGTATCAAACAACAGAAGAGAATACTCATACTCAGTCGGAAATATATATATATATATATATTGCTGCATCCCAACAAAAAACTAACCTTAACTGTGAAATCACCTTTGCATGTCTGTTTCTATGCTTCTTTGTGTCTGTCTAGGGTATCTGGAGTTGTATTCATGGTGTTCATATTGAGATGAAGAAGCTTCCTGAGTTGGATTTCAGTCCTCAGGCCAACATGTTGCACTTGCTGAAATCAGCCAAAGAGATTACCACTCTGGGGGTAACCTCACCTAAACGGCCCGTCTCCAGCCTCCTCCCTCCTACGCCCGGACTGCTAGAACTTGTGAGTGGTAGCAAAGGAAATAACCTTGCTCCAAAAGATGCAATCTACAACAATACCAACACTATGCTTTCAAACCGCCACAAAGAGCCTCTAAACAACACCCTTTTGCCGGGTCAGTGTGCCCTTAGCCTAGCCGATGGCCAGTCTGGTGTGGCAGGTAGTGGAGGCACAGGAGGTGGTGGTGGTGGTGAATCAGGACTACCTGCTTCCAAGTCCCGTGCTCTCTGGAAGAAGTCAGTCGAAACTCTGCGACAGAATCAAGGACCTACTAAAAATTCCCCACCTTCCTCTGCACCAGTCTTTGAGCCACATGCTACTATGAAAAGCCAGAGGTATTTGCCTGAAGACCTGCCTGCACGCTCAGACATGTCTGATTGTTCTGGCCGCATGGACCTACAGAAGCAGCACAAGGTCAAAGAGACGCTCCGGAAGCGTAACCGCCTGCCACGGGACCTAAGTGACGTAGAACTCTCTGCATTGCCCGGCCAAGCCAGCCAGCAGAGCAATCACAGTGCTCAGATCTATTCCCAGAATAGTCAGAGCAGCCAGATCTACACCATTGACTCTGTAGATCAGGAGCATGGACTACACTACCCAGACATATTCAACGAGCACAGAGACAACAAGCATCGCCCTCCATCTTCTTCAGAGCAACAGCCAATACTGCAGCTTAACAGCAACCTGTTCCCACAGGCTCACGAGCCGGACGTCATGCAGAATGCCACAACTGCTGCCAAGGAGAAGAAGTACAATACTTACGGAAAGCCTGGTGGGGTAGGACTCAGTCCAGCAGTGACCACTCCCACCCAGGACCACAGACAAACCCACTGCCGTAGCTGTCTTTCAAAGTTCTCCAGCTATTCTGGGCTTTATACTATGCGACCTCCTCAGTATCGCTGTGAGGCCTGTCTGCATTCTGCCAACCTGTATGACATAAGTGAGGATCAGTTCCTGCATCCTAACGTAGGTGCCATTCGAGGCGGGAGTGTAGACAGGAGCTTCTGTGCATTTCTGCCTCATCCCAATGCTTCCTTCACGGCCTACCTTCCCCAAAGCGACCAAGAAGGCGAAGGGCTCATTAGTCACTATCAAAACGAGGGCATTTACATCCATCGCCAGCACTCTTATGAGAACCTGCCTCAAAAGAATCCTTCACGACGCGTGAGCCTTCAGGACAACACTCCTCACACTAACCTGCACACATCCACCATGGTACCGGATAAGCTTCCAAAGAGCCAGTCGGCACAGCTTAACCACACGCTTGCTTCAGTAGGCGTTAGCGGGCTTGGCATTGGCCGGCGCAGCAAATCAATGTACCCAGCCCGTCCGACCGAGAACCCTTTCCTGCAGACGCTCCGCGACGACCAGCGCCTGGCTCATGGCCGCAGCTCCACGGACATTTACAAACAGCTGGTGCCACTTACATTAAGTCCAGTTGTCGACGGCAAGGGGCTCGGCATACAGGTGGCGACACCTGACCTCTTTTACCCCGAGCATGTAATGCCTTATGTAGCCCTTTCCCCAGTCGGCACATTCCCAGCCCCGAGAGCAATGAGTGCCGGTGGTGCACGACGCGTCTACAAGAGGATGCCCAGCATTGAATCCGACGTCTGAAGGGTTGAAAAAAACTGCGAACCAATGAGATAGCGACTCTGAAAAAACAAGCGCTGTACAAAGCATCAGTATTTCCACATGGATATGGATTCATATTGGATTGTTCTTTACAACCAGGAGTTTAAAAAGTCTCTTATTTTGTTTCCTGCTCTTAAATAAATCCGAGTTCACATTTCATCAGGTCCTCCCCTGTAGTTGAGCGGCAGCTCTGGGTCTTCCACATAAACGCAGAAGACGGCGCCAGACACAGACGTGCCGTAGAGAGGAAGTGCAACAAAAAAGCTGCTGGAAATTGAGGGGCAGCTCCAAAGAGTTTTCCATTTTCCAGACTGAGAAGTGAGCAACCAAAAATTGCCACATGTGGTATCGCATAAATGTCCGACTGTGAAAACAAAGTAATGAATTTTCACAACACCACAAAAACATCCACAGGAAACCAGATGTATAAATCCATAAAAATGCACAAAAATAAACACTTGAATCCTAATTGAATTAATGATATTAAAGGCTACGTTCACATTACGAGCTTCTTTGCCCAATTCCGATTTTTTTCTATCACATCTATCCTGATGGTTCTCATTTTTAACCACAAGTGACCCATATTTGTCTTTAACGTTTCCAACACTACTCGGATTCAGTAGTTTCTTTACAACTTGAGCATGAGCATAACTCATTGGGAAAAATCCATATGAATTCCGATCAGACCGTTCTCATTTGTATCCGTATGTATCTAGGACCAAATATGAAAGTGGCTCAGGTCTGATTTTTGTGTTCAGATCAGTCAGATCTGCGTCAGGACGGCTCCCGCGTGGCACAACAGAAAAGCATTCGCCCTATCGCCAGGAGATAGAGGGTTCAAAACCTGACGATGCCACAGCCGTCCCTGGTCGGGAGACTAGGGAGCGAAATTGTCCATGCTCTCTGGGTGGGAGGGGCATAGCGACACTAGCCAATTGTGGGCGTCTGCGAGCTCGCGTATGTGGAAGAGGGCGGATTGCGCTTTCCTTTTCTACGTGTGTTACGCATCTTGAAAAGATGCGGTTGGCTGGCTTCACGTGACTCAGAGAAAGCACGTGTTGGCCTTCACCCTCCTCAGAAAATCGGATGTGTCACTTCAACCTGGTAATGTGAACGTAGGAGGAAAAAAACAAAAGAAAACCAAACCTACCACATGGTGAAAAGGGTTAGCAGAACCAAACTTCCTACCCTACAGAGACTTCTATTTTTTCAACTACATTTTTTTCGACTGTGTAATAGTTTAGAACTTCTGAAAATGTTTACCTGCATGCCAAACACAAGAGCAGGACGACGACTTCTCTGAGCCATCAGTGTTGGTCACGTACTCATGACTACATTATTACGTTGCGATTATTTCTATAGTTGTCTAGGAAAATCATACGTGACGAGTCATTTTTACAGTTTTATACACTGCCAAATGTTTGACCAAGCGGTGTGCGGAGCATATGATTGTTATGGTTCAGGAAAATAGAAAAATACAAAACAAAACAACAAAAAAACAGAAAACTACAGTTTCTCGTTAAAAGACACAAAGAGACAGTGATGATGCCGTAATCTGAAATCCTGTACCAACAAAATGATGTCACTCTCTGCACCGCAGGACCACACAGAACTTCACATACATCACTTCCTGTAGGATTAAACCCACCTACGCATATCCTATTATTTATTTATTTATTTATTTATTTATTTTATTTTTTGTTGTTGTTTTCAAATATAATGGTCATCCAGCGATATGCACAATATCAGGTTGCAATATAAACTTTCTGTATGAAATTTCATAGCTGATATGTTTTATTATTGGTTCTCTTAATTTATGAATTGTAATACGTGACATTAATTTATAAATGTGATTTAATTGCGAATGTATATAAATTATATAAAAAAATTATAATAATAACAATAATAACAATAATAATAATAACAGCATGTTAATCTTCTCTATGGTCAGACTTTCCGAGTTGTTCCTTTTAATTTTTTCGACGTGAATGGGAGTACATGTTTACAGTGAATATGGAAAATATGGATTCATCTCAAATGTGATTTTGATTCTCATTTGAATACATGGCAGAAAAAAAAAAAAAAAAAAAGTCAACCTGGACCACATTTTGGCTGTGTCTTCAGTTGTTTTGCGTCTGATATCGGAGGTTTACACGCACAGGGCTTCGCCTCACACTCAAAACAACGACAGACAATTTAAAAAAGGAGAGAGAGAGAGAGAGAGAGAGAGAGAGCGAGAGAGAAAGTTCAACATTCAGCATTAGAAGAGAGCTGTTTTTCTCTTAAAACATTAGTTTCTCTCTCTGAAGGCCCATTTGCTGTCCTGGTTTAAATTCCCACACAGACATAAAGCCAGAGCCCCAGTCAGTAAGTGCTGAGGCGGCATCGTGGCTGCTCCGGGATTAGGAGGATATGAGTTTGCTCATTTAAAGACATTTTACAGTTATTAAAAAGCATCTGCTTTCACAGCACTCAACACCGGTTTAACCGTAATGCCAATTCCTGACTAGAAATTATTTCATCCCTTTACGTCTGATTTATAATACGACACTTTTGTACACTGCAGTTATCATTTAACATATAAGTGTAATGGATTTATGCCATTTAGAGATTACTGCGGCGTTAGTCGAGAACATGAGGTCATGATGAAAATGAACAGTTAATGCGTTAATGATTTTTCTTCAGTCTTTAACACAATCTCTTCTCAATGCATAATGAAAAATGGCTTCATTTGACGCAATATACATGCAATCTGATAGAAATACGCACATTGTTTCATACACAAAATTACGGAATGTGCTTATTCACAAACATGACAGCAAGTTTATGGGTCATTCTCCAAACACGGTGACTTTCTGATCAGCAAAATGTTCAAATTTTGGATGATGTTTTCATCTGGAAAGTGGGAACGTATCGTATGGAAATTCTTTTGGAACAGGGTGCCATTACTTTAAGTCACCGGAGTTATTAACTGTCAGTTTGAAGGATGTAAATCCAGTGACACGTCTAAAATTATTAGTAAATCAAATTAAATAGTTAAATAGTAAATTTATAACTTATAGAGTGTGGAGGGAAACTCACCTGGTGCTGCTTAAAATGGCCGCCCTTCTGAACTTTGACCCCGGAAGCACTTACTCACAATAAAAATACGTTTTTAAAAATAGCTAACTCCAATGACCTGAAATGCAGGATGTCTACTGAAAAAATAAGGCTCTTTTAAAATTATTTATATTATTAAAAACGTTTTATTCTGCTAATTTACATATTTGATAGACCTCATACTTCCGTTCCACATTACTGTGTGACATTGAAGTGAGTGAGGAATATTTTTACTCCTCTAGTTTTATTCCTCTTACACCGCCGCAATTTGCCAGAGATAGCATTTATCCATTTATAGCTACATTTAACTTTATTATAGTCAGGAACGTTGGTGAAACAGTATGGTAAAGTTGGTGAAAGCTTATCCTGAAGGTTTTGCCGTTTCGGAAAACTTGCTGACACTGGAGACTCCTTCCATAAAAAATAATAAATAAATGTGTCCTTACAGAAATCTTCACCATATCAACGTTTTTTTTAAAAGATCTGTGTGTTATTAGTGGAGCGTCTGCCGCACACGTCCCTGTGAACAAGCCGTTACTATAGAAACGTATTAGAAAATTAAAACCGACACCTTCTGACCAATCAGAATCGAGAACCCAGCAGTGATGTGGTACTTTTTAACCAGTAAGTCTGCATTGCTATAATTAACCGCCTGTTTATTTGTTCATTCGTTTAGCTACTGATTGTTCATTCGTACAGCTCATGAGTTCGATTATTGACGTCAGTAGATTCTTTGATACTTTGATGATTTAAACCGCGAGATCTCGACTCCAGTCCTGCTGACGTCCCCCTGAACGCCGGCGTCTGAAGTTTTCCCTTCTGCCGACCCAAAAGATCCGACTGATCAGCTAATTATTAATCCTTTAATGAGAGGAGGGAGAACTTCAAACTGTACAGCGCAGGGCTTCCCCAGGACTAATTTAAATATGATCTTATAAATCCTGTCCCCTGACCTCATGAAGGGGAAAAAAATATTCAAATTATTCTCATCTTCTCAAGTTCATTAGCAGCATCTTTTTTTTTAATCTGCATGTGAAATTACGGCTGTGAATATCTCTTATTCTCTCACCTTTTTAATATCATGTTAAGACTATAAATTTAATTTAAATGGTAAAACTCCTAACACATGGCTTTAACTGTTATCATCTCTTAACACTTAAAGATAAAAAAAATTTTTAAAAAAACTTTTGAACTTAAAAAAATTTAGCTTTTCAATTTTTTTACAAGAAAAACAAGAAGTTCGAGAAGCAGTACGGCAGTGCTACATTTAAAAATGAATAAATAAATAAATACATACATTTTATTAATAAATAAATGCATAATAAATGTACTTGTTTTTATTTAAAAAAAAAAAAACATTTTAAATTAAATAAAATAAATAAATATGTAACTTTGAAAAAAATTTTCAATAGCTCCTTCAGGTCAGTTTATAATTATTAAAGAAAAAAAAAACGTTTTAAAAATGTTAAAGAGATTAGATAAAGAAAACAGATCGTATTGTGTTTATAGTTTATAGTTTATAGCGAGATCGATATTATATCGTCCAGCCCATACGAGGCAGTCAGTAAATCTGAAATTTAAAACTTAAATTCCACTAATACTTAAAAAAAAAAGGAGAAAATCTGATTGATTTAAATTAAAATTAAAAATGAATAGTGTCACAGGTCTCTCTCAGTTTATACTGTATATGAAATATATGATATATGAAATAAATCAACACAGTGAATGAATGAATGAATGAATGAATGAATGAATGAATGAATGAATGAGATGTTGATAATCGCCTCCGGACTACAACACCACAGAACATTTAACAGTTGAAAGGAAGCTCATAAATCCTCCAGGATTATGTTTTAAATCCTTTGTTGTTTGTTCTGAGCTTTAAACGGTGGACATTATCACACAAACAGCTTCACGGAAATCCGGATGTAAACGTCCTGACACGACGAAGAACACTCGTTCACTGTTAAAAGCGCATCGACTTCTAGCTAATCTTATCACCAAGATCTCTAGCTGTCAAGTACGACAACATCAGAACGATTTTTTTTTCCTCCTTATAAATAATATAACATTACGCCTTAAATAAAGAGTGTGATAAAAGGATAACGTAGCGCTCTGTTGATGCTAATCTTGTAGCTAGGTTTCTGAAAGCAAAAACAGCCACTTTTTTTAGTAGTTCTACGCACATAGACTTGATTTATGGCATATTTTTAAAGATTAATGTCAGGTTATTATTAATATTAACATGTCATTAGCCTTTATGCAGATTAGAGTTCAGCAAATATTAATCAGAGTGGCACAGAGTTCTAATTCAAATAAAAATAAGTGTATTGTTTGCATGGTTTGTAGCTAGCAGCACTCTAGAGTACAATATTCATGCTGTGTTTTGCAGCGTGTCCATAATCTTAACAGCAAATGGACGATGTTTACGATTTTTCAGCGCTGCTCTGAAATCCAAACGTAGAAGTGAAAATCTCACTGAACTTTCTGTGATCGTTTACAGCGGTTTATAATATTTACAGATGTTTGCAGGCACAGAAACGAATGCTCCGAATCAGCGCTACGCTCATGAAAAAGTTACGTGAAACGCAGTACGTGAACCCGACCGTTTGCTGGCACTTATTTATGAGACGCAGCGGAAACTTCACGTGCGCTTTTCGACTGCTTTGATACGCTGCAGTGAGACGTGAGATCTTTCCCTTTATGAATATATATATATATATATATATATATATATATATATATATATATATATATATATATATATATATATATAAAAACTAGAAAGCTACAAATTATGATAATATAGACTTATAAGTCATTAGTAGGGTTGTAGTCAAGACCGCCATTGTCAAGTCCAAGACCAGGAGTAGCCAAGATCAAGTCAAGATGGAGTCTTAAGGTGGTTGAGGCCAGATCAAGATTGAGTCCAAATGAAAGTAAGTCAAGATCGAGACTAAAACCATCAAATTCTTTCCATGTCCAAAACTTTGTTTCAATTTCAATTCATCTATTTGCCAATGATTAGGCTGTTGTCTAGAAGGAATTACTTCTTGTCAAACTATGTGTATGCAAAAAAGACAGCACAAACATTATTTTTACAAACCTTCTTTCTAGACCAAGACCATATTTAGCAAGACTAATGCTCAAGAATAAGACAAATCAAAAGTAAAAATGCCAATAAGTCAGAAGTACAATTCTAAGTCAATACAGAAAATGTTTCGAGATCGAACTCAAGTCCAAATCCTACAGCCTTAATCATTAGCTCCTGGTCAGAGGGCATTTTACACAGCTCTGCTACTTACAAGCCTTTTTTTCTTTCTTTAAATTTAACATGGTTATCTGCTTTAATAAGTCATGAGAAAACTATGCAAAATTTCATATGTAAAATGATTAACATGTGCAAGGAGTGATATTGAACTTACACAGAGATACTCATTGTAAAACAGCATTAAAAAATTGATTCCCTCCCCCAACAACAACATTTCTGTGTTTGTTGTTGGATGTATCGTTATTCAGGTTAAAAGATCCATCTACAGCCAAGTCTGAACCTCCTGGTAAATGCAAATTGGTGTAAATTTCACAATCTTAGAATGCCATCGGTCTTGACAAGAGTCCCTGGACCACCAGCTCCAAAGCCTCAATGATCCACCACCATATGTTACACTGTCTGTGGTGTTTTTCCTTATCTGCCACCAGGTTTCGTTATAACAAATGTTAGCAAAGATGCTGGGTGAATTTCAGGATTTTGTCAGATCATGTTCAACTGTGCCATTTTTCTTATACCACCAATTATGCTTAATATTTATTATTTTTTTTATCTGCTTCGGTATTATTTTTATGTCCATAACATGACTATTGCATGTTACAACCATCTGTGTCTTTGAAACCTCTTTGTTTGCGAGTCACATATGAAGGACCTGCTCCTCATTACTTCAGGGATTTTAGATGTGTATATCCTCACATTTGGTCAGAGACAACAACAGAGTTTCTGGATAATAGCAATTTAAAAAATATTTAGTCAAGCATGACAATTTGTTTGCATTTACGTTAAATAGTTTTAGGGGAGTCGATAAATTTGCTGCATATGTGAAGAGGTTTCACATTTTGTTCATTTTTGGCTGTTCTCTTGAAGGGTGCCAATAATTATGTTGAGAATTCTGTATAATTATATATAACAGTGTTTTGTGCTTTGTGGTTGCTTTGTCTCATTTATAACGCTCTATTTATCAACCTTCATTTACAAAACATCACTAACTTTGGGCCTCATTTGGGCCTCATACATCATATGTAACTGGATATGAACAAATTTAAATTCGTTAAAATTCGCAAATCGTTCTTAGGCGCATTTACACAAGAAATGTGGTAATCATGAAAATCCAGTTAGTTATAAAAAGTTAGTCATATACTACAAGAACTCCTGAGTTTATGTAAATGTATGTATATCAACAAATTTATACAGGTTAGGCTGTCAAGTTTATTGATTACTTATTTATTTCCGGGAAAGATTTGTGAAATTCGGTCATTTCATATGACTGACTTTGAAGAAAGCAATCAACAAATTAAAACAAACAAGACAAAAGAAATAGCACCCGTTAAAGGAAGAAGAGTTAGTATATGTGTAAGGTGGCCAACACGCTGCAGTGGCTGAGCTGCATTACTGGAGGATTTAGCATATGCCTCACTTTTTATTTTATTTTATTTTTTTTGTGGGGTTTGGGGGCGTTACTAAAGGCAAGTCAGCTGTAATGTGAATGCACTAACCTGTAGGTAATTTAAGGGTGATTAGTATTTATCAACACATGCACAAGTGTATGAAAAAAATATTAACGTTAACAAAGCTGTTATTAATCTGGCAGGAAATATTTATTTCGGTTTGGACAAAAACATTTACATACAACTTTCCTAAAAAAAAAAAAAATGGATATATGACCCATTATAATTGGTCATATTGCAGCGGTATAGATGTATCATACTGTACTCATTAAAATTTAGTTCTAAATGTATCTAAAATTTGTGTTATAGTATCTCTCGCTCACTCGGAGGAAAATTTCAACAGTCCGTTTAATCTGCAGTAGACTACTGAGTAATACAAGGCCATTTATTGCATGTTCCCAGAACATTGCTATGACTTTGTATCTTTTGCCATGATATATTGTGTAGTGTAGTTAATGTTATCTATGGGGAGACATGCCATACGTCAGAACTACGTCAGGAAAAGAAGCGTGTACATGGAACTTGTGTGTGGGCTTGGAGCAATGCTGCAGGCGCAAAAACTCTGTTGTCATTAGTGGGAGGCAGATAAGACAGTCAGACAGTCAGACCAAACACAGATGGTTAATTCATTTGTTCTCAAGGTTCCTTGGGAATCTTGTCCACATTTCAGTGTAATGTTGTCCCAATAGTGGACAATTCTATGAGTTTTGCGTCCTGCACATTATTTAGTGTAGTGTGTGCAACCATGATTGATTTAAAGCGTTTTCTCGGTGGGCGTTGTTGGTGGGTGTTGTCTAGTAATCGTTGTTCGTTCAAATGATTGTTCATTGTTTTTCTCTGCTCCTGCAGCTCCTGTTTTTTTTCCCTGGAGTTTTAAAACGGAGTTGTCATGGTCTCTAACCTGAGCACGTCTCTGCTGTGACTGTGAAAATGTCTTTGTTGTTCGAACGGAAATGTGACTTCCTTGGGGTGAAAGTGCTTTATTGACCATCCTCCCTTCAGTGACTTGAGTGTTGTATAAAACCTTAACGGTCCATTTTGTAGAGGCAAAGACAGGACGTATGCAGAGACAATGTGGTCAAAGGGAACATGGGTAACGCCAGTGGGTGAATTACAGAGCATACTGACACAGCAATGCCAAAGGGTAAAAGAGTTAACAGATTAAACAATATGCCATTTCCTTAGGTGGAGGTGTCTTCTTTACATTTAAAATTAGGCAGTTAGAGGATTTACTCTTCAATCAACTTGTGAGAGTGTCCACGATCACCGCACAAATTTCAACAATTATAGGACAAAGGGCAGGGCATGCTGCTACAGGAAAACAATTCACAAAATGGGTTATATTTCTATAAGAGCATCTCCTGAACACCACAGTGATTTGCCAACAATTATAATTTTAACAATTAACAATTTATTATGCAATTGAATATGTATATATTATTCGGGAAGAACAGATAATACAACAGACAAATACAGATACTTATGGTTTACACTATACTTGATTTTTTAGGAAGCTTGCCTGAAAGGGTCACATGGCATCTGGTTGACACTAGACTAGACTAAAAAAAAGTCACATGATCAGGAGGTTTTTACTATCATTCAGACAAGCTGTCAGATATGAAGCTCATGGGACAAAGAAAGACCACATTCAATAACATGAACGTGCACCATGCATTTACATCATTCATTCATTCCTCCTTAGCAACTGCACGGTCAGGGTTACTGTGGATTAAATTAGCCTACTAGTTTATTTATATCTTGGGAAATAGATCCAATTGAATTTGTTAGAAAATGTCACCATGAAGGTAAGAACAATAGTAACTGCACAAGTGGGAATAAAAAAAGAAGTCCCGTGCACATCTCTGGTTGCTTTCTCTTGATGATTATTTAAAAAAAACCTTCTGGTTTAGGTCACTCCCACTTTGGGTTTCATCCAAATACAGATGCAGATACAGATATGTGGAGCACTGAACAGATACAGATACAGATACATATAGTACCTGATAGTATATGGATTAAGGTGAACCTCAAGCAAATTTAAGGCAATATTTTTAAGGCATTTGTGTAACTGAATTACTGAGCAGCAAGTTTTAGCAAAGCACGCTCACAGTAAAAAGAAGCTTTCAAATTCTATGCATACTAATACCTCTAGATTTCCTTTTTTTGCTCTTTTGGTGAATGGGAGAAGATATCAATATGCACTGGGGAACGACCAACACCATCAGTCCATGAGGCACCCACATCTTTACAGGACCATACTAAATTCATTCACCTCTCAGATGGATTCAAAGAAAAAGCACAGCCTTCCCTTAGGCGTACTCCAATACACACACTGATGGAGGGGGCTTTTTCTGTGTAGAGACATGTCTATTGTAGCTCTGGTGAATCAGTCCCCCATTAGAAGGCCAGTCACCATAATATGGCTTTGCAAGGGTCAATCCACAGGCCTGGTTATAATATCCCTGTAATGGCGTGACCACACTTTTCCCACGATCCTACCATACACACCATTCCATTATGAGTATGCTTTATCTCTCCACTGGCCTTTATCAAGGTTCAACTCCTTCACAAGCAAATGAAAAGGTTTACAAATTGTGGTGTCCATCAGAAGGTGGAGGGAGATGGCTGTGCCATTGAGGTTGACCCCAAGGCAACAAATTACAACAGAAACCTTCATAATGCTTACTGAGGTTTGAAGTTGAATGAGTGTGAGGAGTTATGCAGCAAGGGCCTGCTCCTCATTACATCCAAAAGAGTCTAATTTTTAAGTAGGACAGCAAATGAATGAGAAACCAGAGGTTCTCCCCAGAATTTAGGTTTCAGTAAATTTGAAATATATCAACTAAATGATCTACATCGGTATCAGGGGTGGAAAAGTACAAAAATGTTTTCTAATATGTTAAGGTATCTACTTAAAATACTATATTAACAGTTTAATTTCCCAGGACCCATCCACTGATGCAGACATACACTGACTGTCCATTTTATTAAGAACACCTGTACACTTGCACAGAATTATGGTGAGAAGAAAAGCATCTCAGAATGCACAACATGTCGAGCTTGGAGGTGGCTGGGCTGCAACAGCAGAAGAGCACATCGGGTTCCACACCTGTTAGTCATGAACAGGAATCTGAGGCTACAGTGGGTGCAAGCTCATTGAAACTGGACAGTTGAAGATTGGAAAACTTCCCAGGTCAAACGTCCCAGGTTTGGTGAGCCTGTGCCCACTGTAGACTCAGATTCCCATTCTTGACTGAACATTGAAGCTCTTGACCTGTATTTGCATGATTTTATGCGTTGCAATTGATTCAATCCACTTGATTCAATCCAATCATGGATAATTCCATGAATGAGCAAGTCTACAGGTGTACCTAATAAAATGGACAATGATAATAAAATGAGTGTACATTCCTAACTGGTAATGACAACTTCGACGAAGATTATAAGATGGGCCTCTCTGTTGTGCAAACCTTTTATTCTATTTAAAATTTAGGAGAGTTCTTCTTTAAAGGAGGCAGCTGACCGGAACTCTAGCTGGTTGGGAGCAGTTTGGGCCAGGGCAGTTGAGATTCTTAATATTAAAACCCTCATGCCATTTGTGGCCAGCAGCTGCATTTTGTGCTGCGCCAGAATATTGCCAATTTCTGCACCACTGTCCAAAAGAATCAACAACTCTGTTAGGCAGAGCATTCTGGAAGGCATCTGGTCAGTCCAAGGAAGAAGAGTAAAGAGCAAAACAAAAGTGTGTTTGCCTGCTGCCCCTGCGTGGCACCAAACCACCCCTCCCACCCTACCTCCCTGCCTCTTGCCACGGCAACAGCGTGGCATGCATAGCTAACATAGCTGATTGTGCACAGCCTTTTGTATAGGCCGCAGGCACTGCAAGGTGCAAAGCTTGGCACACTACCCCAAACATTTTTTGGAACAGACCCCATGTACATCAACGACATGCATAATATGAAATGTATTCTCTGCACTCGCAGGGTAAATTCATTTTAAACAGTTTACGCTGGTGAAACAATGGCTACCAGTCATGCCCATTATCTGACAATTTATCAGGAAGGCAAAAAAAAACTGGCAGAAGCTGGTGGTGACGGTCTGCTGAGAGAGAACTGACTCCTGGGAGACTTGGCAAGGCCCACAAGCTTCCGAGAGCACAGATGCGTTTAAAGCTCGATTGTTAACCAATTGATTTGCATTGTTTAAATGAAACAAAAGGTCTATTGGTATAGGTGTTTTTTTTATGTGCAAATACTAGTTGCATTTTATCTTTTATATATGCATTTCCTCCACTCTTCCTCTACTTGCTTCTACTTAAATTTCTCTACTGTTTAGTGGTCAGTTCTATATGTAGGTATAAAAATGACCCATTCATTGTCACTTATGTATACATCAGTCAAACAAGAGATGTGTCATGTCCTCATTTTGGCCCCAGAACAGTGATTGAGGCATGAATAAAAGAATGTATGCGTGAAGCAGGGATGACTGGAGATGAATGGATGGACGAGACAAGAGGCGTGAGGGTTTTCATTCAGTGCTGTGCACTAAATGCGTCCCTGATGGATGCCCAACAGCCTGTAGCAAAACAGCCATGTTATCTGAGGACACTGACCAGATTCAACCCCTGTCAACATTGAACGCACCATATGGCTCATACAGTGTAGTGCACACACACACACACTTTGCCAAATCCTCAAATTAGACATCTTCACACAATCTCAGCTTGAACACACTCACACACATGGACACATTTGTCACACCACAAAACACCATAATGAGCCTCATAATCTGGTAGCTCAAACCCAAAATCTAAACCATCACCAGCCAGCTGAAAGCACTCTCTGCGGTGGGTACAAACATCTTGGAATTTAGACCCATTTTGGGGAACAAAAACCAGTACAGAAGGCTTAGAGTTTAGATTGCACATCCAGTGAATTTCCCTGTATGTATGCATTTATATCTGGATACACACTTTAGGTCATTTCTTTATTGTGCCCATTCAGTCCTGAGTCCACTTGCTCATCTCTGTGGCCCCCCACTGTCTTCGCATCAGCTTCACACTTGACAAACTAATGCGTTCATGCGTTCAGCAAGCCCCAAAATCTCTTCAGTCATGTCCAAAACAGCACCCAATCTAACTCATTAATTTTATGTCTATTTCCAAACTTGAGAAAACTATTTATAAGGTGTTATTTGAAAAAAAAAAAATCAACAAAACCTTCAAGTTTGTGCTAATTTGAACAGCAGCTATGATTCTTAGACAGAGAGAGAGGATAAAATTGCTTGTGTGTGAACATGTTGCTTGGTGCAGAGTTTGACACATTGCCTCTTAAGTAGGAAAATGATAACACATCTCCCACAGTGTGATTGTTTACCAGTCCATGCCATCTGTGCCCTCCTTTAAGGACTGGCTAGCAGTGCTGAACAGTCCAGTCATGGATGAAATGGAACGATTTAGGTAATGATGGCTAGGGGTTCCTGTAAGACTTGGAGCAAGTGATGGTGTTGACAGAAACAAGCCAATTTACTAGCAAGTGTTGGTTCTAGGGTATTTAAGATTTGGGTACCCTTTATACACTTATACAAGAGTAATCTTATCATTATGTGAAGTGTATCAGCTGACCTAGAATCAACACAATGGCAACTTGGCTCTTGAGATCTTTGGGCAAAGACAATAGTGGTATTGAAGGAGCTAGAGCCAGAGTGGCTTCTGGAGAAGTCCTTAAATGCAGCTCAGTATAACTGTCCCATTTGTCTGTCAGTCAACTGGCAGTTCTTTCTCAGGTTTTTTCCTGGTCCATCATATTCCCACTAAACATCAGTTTCCCAAGGACCCATAAAACCTCTTGTTATTTCTCAGTAGATTTTGATGTTTATAGTAACAAAATGCCTGTATCAAGTTGAGGACTCTGCCAAGTACCCAAGGCATTGCTTTCCTCTAAAGAGTGGTAATAAAAAGAAAGAGAGAGAGAAAGAGAGAGAGAGAAAGGATGCCTGAGGTATTTATCAGGAAATTGCACGAAGACTGGTGGGAATTTCACCAGACCCAGACAAGCGTCTATGGAGCCAAGCCTTGAGATTATCATAATTGGAGACAAAGGGAAAATGTCTGAAGTTGGAATCAGTCCCAACCAGATATTACGACCCTTGACTAATACAACAATAGCTGTCATAGTCGCAGCTCTTCTGTGTGCTCCTTTTCAGATGTCAGAAACATGCATGAATCTTTAAAGAAAACACAACTGTGGGATGTGTGTCATTTGTAAATGTAATGCTAAGACAGACTGCATATTGACCAAACTGTAAAATGCCTGTGGTAATACTGTTTGTAACACCAGGTTATACAAAGGTCAGTGCAGTGGTTAAAGGCAGAGGAATTACTTCCAAACTGGTATTTGTCTTTAAAATTCTTTAAATGTTCTGATGTTCTGTTTGTTATCAGTACTGTTTTACATCAGTGACCTAAATATCCATTGAGGACAAATAAGGCTCTAAAGTGAGCTTGCCTCAGCACAGTTCAATAGAAACCCGAAGAGCAGAAATATTTGAGTTTGTTAAGCCAGTGCCTAACACACACATGTCTCCGCTCTAAGGAAACCAGAGGATTTGAAGAACCATCTGTTGGCCAAAGGCTTTGCGAGGCAGAATAAGATGGACTTAGGATATTGCTCTCTGCAGGTGGGATGGAAATGGCAGTGGCCTCTTGGCCCCTCTGCATAGGAGGAAAGGAGTGTAGTGGGAGATGATGAACAGCAGAGTGGAGAAGTTAGGAGGCCAGGTAAATTGTGTAAGGTGCCATGGCTAAGATCTCATTATCATTCATATTAACCAAGCCATAAGTGAAAATAGCTCATGAAAGCTGAAACAAGATGTTCTATGAATCCCATTAAACATATCTATTCTTAAACCAGCCACATAATGATGAGTGGCTTGATTTCTAAATGTATGTATATGTAAGTATATGCAGCAGATAACTTCACTATCTTATTTGTGTATATCCGTGTGTATGTGTTTGTAGCAAAGGCATTAGAGAACAATACAAGGATGATCTACAGCAGCACTAAGATGACAAAACCTATAAACACTATACCAATCGGGGCCAGAGGTGTTACTTAGAGAGAGCACAAGCAATGTATAAAATAAAATTGTGTGGTAAATTTATGTGAATGTAACAATGTGTAACACTGGCTCAGGACATTACCCCTCCCCGCCAGCAGAAGTTGTGCTCTCCTGAGTTGTAGTGTGACCCCTGACCTGAATTTCTTGTTTCATACAGTATATGTAAACTCACAGTTCTCAGCAGTTCATTGCAAAGTCTTGCCAATTTTCTAGTTGCGTAAGTTCTGAGACTTGTTCTTTTTTGTTAGCGTTGAATTTGTCTAGAGCAGAGAAAATAACAAAAAATTTGACATTAGAAAAGCAATTTGTGAAAGGATGATATATAAAATGTACCCTTTGAGCGGGGCGCAAGTTCTCAAAAAAAAAAACAAGAAGTGGAGTGCATGGGGAAAAAGTTTGAATGCATCTGGTCTAGAGCCTTTGTCTGTTCACTGAAGTACTCTTTGGACTATCCGCTGGTTCTGTTGTTTGATGCCTGAGTGTGTTTTGACCCTAGTCTGCTCTGCTGTTTTATGCTGGTTTTTGGATTGTGTATTGGTATTGTCAATACAGCCTTCCAGCATCTGGATCCTAAATCCTCTCAAGGACAACTTCTGAGAGCTCATACTCAACAGTAACACCATGTTTCCACCTCCACCGACGCAGCACTGCACACTCCTGAACTCCAGAGGCAGACATGAGTCACAGAGTGCAGCCAATTAACCTAGGAGTCAATGAGCCCTACCTGAAAAGTATAATGGGTCCCCAGGTAAATGCAAACGGTTCCTAATGCAGTAATCTATCCTTTTCATCTGCTCTCCCTAACTGTACTCCTGAGACATTTTCATGTTGCTTCATATATTGGATAAATTTGTCCCTGGAATGATGGAGTTCCCATTTTCCACTCATCCTCACCACTTCATGTCTTTCACATTATGGATCATAGGAATATTTTCTCCAACTGGTGCTTTTTATTTTGCCTATAATCTTTCCCCTTCACCCAATTTCTCTCTTTTCTAAGGTAATAAAAGGTCAGGAAAGGGAAAAAAAGAAAAGGGAAAAAAAATGCTCCATAAATTACCACAGTCTAAATAAAGTCTTATTTTCTGAATAATTTCAGTAATATTAAGGTAATATTAACATCGTACTCAAGTGTAATCATTCTTTGAAGTCTGTTCTTTCCATGGAAGTCATTTACTTCAGATGAAGGAGGCCAAATGATGATTATCTTTTCAAGGATGAACATATGCCTTATATTATCAATAGCAAGTAACTTATTTGAATACAACAAGATAGTTATATGGTTAAAATGGTGGAAGCTTATATTGATGGAAATAAAACATGATGTGGTCAACCTCATTTGTTAAGAAGCTTGTTATAGGTTTTGGTTGATATGCACAAAACAGTTTTTTTGTGGTTTGCAATATTATATCATATTGTACAAATACAAAGAGCATGTTTATTTTATTCTATTTTCAACACTGGTCTCACGTTGCAGCATGTGGTTGCATAAACATTGATCTTGCCAGGTTTTGTCCAGTGGGACTCATCTTCCAGCAACGCAACAGATCGGACATTATTATCGAATTATTGTTGGTGGCAAGATGGATGGTTTGCAGTTTCAAAACCATTCATAATGATGGGAATGGTGTGTTCAGTCCGGGATGTTCTCAGTTCTGAAGGATGACGTTACGTTAAATGCTTGATATATATCAGGCCACCAAGGAAGGGGACATCTGTGATTGTCCAAACACACCAGTCCATGTCACATGTCATTGCCACAGAATACTGCCTTTATTTAGTATATAATATTAGTATATACTATGCAATCTCAGCTTTAATTACTAGTTGGACCACCCCTTTGTTGATTATTTTTCTCTTATTCTTTTTTTTGAAGAATAGTATTAAAGAATATCATGCTTTTTTGTCCATTTATAGTTACATTTATAGTTGCATGTTATGGAACATTCCTGTTGTCACTTAAGTTACAGCAGCTTTAAACAGTCACTATCTCACTTTCTTGTGAAGTTAATAAGATGAAAAAAATGCAGCTTGTCACTGAGAAACTACAAAGTCCTCCATTGTGAAGACTTTCCTATGGCAGAAAACATAACGTTACAGCTTAACCACTGACGCTAGAGACTCCTGTTAACGTGCACGTTACATAAACATCTCCTTAAATAAACTTTCACCGTTATGTTTTTTTCTTTTGCTAATAGGAGCACGCTTTCATTATTA
>CM074999.1:761966-786801 GCA_037576825.1 Pangasius krempfi
CGTTTTTAGTGCTTTGTTACTCGCGTGTGTGATTAGAGATATTTCCCTCTTTGTATATATATATATATATATATATATATATATATATATATATATATATATATACACAACCTATTTATTTATTAACGTGCAAATGCGCTGCTTTGTTAGTTTTTAATAGTTATGAAAGTTACCTATCATACTGTGGACTCGTTTATAAAAATGCATTAAGAAATTTTAAAATGAAAGTATGAAATTCGTGTTTTATCTACAGAACAGGACCGCAGATGTACTGATATACTGTTACAGGCCACATCGAGCACTTGGCTCTAGCGTAGCGGCAGCTGTGTGTGAGGTAAAGAGATCTGCGCTGGTGCAGTTCAACAAACATTAGGTCCTTTTATCATCTACAGCTATAACAATCTGCCAGCATCATGCACTCCGTCTTGCAGCCTTCGCTTCGCTCTTCGACCCCGCGGGCGCCTGTGTGCTGCGTCGCCATGCTTTTCATTTCCGCGGAAGGTTGTTTCCGGGTCAGCGGAGCTGTACGAGTCCTAAATTTCTGCACATCTCGACGTACTGGAGTGGGATCACTGAGTCGGCGCGTGCTCCTCGATGAGTTTCTTGCTCAGTAGTGTTGTAGCAGGCTTAAGTCCAGCACTCATGACACACAACTTCCTAACAAACACCATTATCAGAGCGTGTGTGTATATTATACAGGGTTTTACACTAACCACCAGGTGTTTGGGGGGGGAAAAGCTGCCTCTTGTCTGTTTTAGTTAAGATGTAGATGCTAGAAAAGTTCACACACACACACACACACACACACACACACACACACACACCTATTTACAGTAATTACTAAGACAAGCAGCAGGTTGTTTCCAAGACGCACCAGGTTCTGAGCTGGAGGAATCTTAGACTGTGTTATTTACTTGTTATTTTAAAAACTAATGTGTTTTTTTCTTCTTTTTAAACAAACCACGATGTCTACATTAATGGCGGTATTTTAGAAACCGTTTCGTTCGACCGGTTCGACCAGAACGTCCTGGGCTTTGGTGATTCAGCTCAATAATCTAAGATGGAATCTACAGCAGCGTATTCAAATCTAACAAGAAAATCCTCAATCAGAAAAAAGTCTGTTGTGAATGCTACTAAATAATAAATCGACACGAAACGAAAGTAAAAGCACCAGAAGAATTTGCACATTTTTTAAATTTTATGTCCCAGAATTTTATTAAGGTTTGTTCTGATTACAGTTTTTAACTGAAAAAGCAGAAAAGCATCGTTTTCATCACTTTAGTAAGGAGACAAATAAATTAGCAAAGCTGCAGCTAGAAACGTGCGTGCTTGTTGCAGTCGTTCGTCTTTCGCTTTAAAATGAAAACAAGATCAAATAAAATATATAATGACTTCTGTTTTTTTTGTTTTTTAACTGTTTCTACTTGTTTCAAGTCTAAAAATCTAATTTTCATGAATCCAAATGTGAAAGTTCATTTCAGCATGAACTTTTCACCAGTCGGTTATTTTACATGCGATGAGTAACTCTTTTTCATTTAAAAAAAAAAAAATACAATTAGCATACGCAGAAATACGAGAGCTTTTTCGGGGTGTTTATTGTTTTGAACGTCTCGTCTGCGTATGGTTTTTATTTCCGTACCGTAATCCAGATTATTGCTCTGCTTTGCTTTAATCTTGATGCATCAACATTTTTTCAAAACACTAATTATTTATTTCTAATATTTCAGTTTCTCAGGACTCATTATGGAAATTCTCACCTTCACTGGCTAATGTTTCCTAATAGATGTTTTATCTAAACTTTAAATTTCGCTCATATTTACCTGATGTCATCTGCTCCTTCAGGTTAAAAAAACATCTGTTTTATTGGTGAAACTGTACATGTAGCAGATGAATCCTTCCTCTAATCATATACATTATGGCCTCAGGCTTCTCTCTCTCTCTATCTGTCTTTTTCTCTATCTCTTTTCACTATCACTCTACTCTGGGTGTACATTTATATTTATATTTCTATGTTCTGCATTTCAATGCATATCAAAAGGCCAAACGCCTCCGTACAAACACAAGCGGCTTCGGATGGGTGAAGACGATCTCTCCGCCCGTATCCATGCTGTGTGTGTGTGTGTGTGTGTGTGTGTGTGTGTGTGTGTGTGTGTGTGGGTGCTTTTGCTTTATATTTCTATAGATTATAAGGTCCAAATGTGTATTGGAGTAGCGGACGAGAAGGGAGTGTACGCAAAGTAGATAAGAGATAAAAGATGTAGTAAAAGTAGTGACACACATTCACACAGTCGGTCAATTCGAAATTCGAAAGCACACAAAGTGGATGTAGGTGACGTTCTTCCAAGTGGGAGACACAAGTAGTTGTTTTTTTTTCAAATTATTTTTACTATTACTAGAGCTACAGTAACTTGCAAGAGTTTGTCCTTAAATAAGCATCATTGTGAAAAACCAGGAGCTAGACACTCAAATCCGGGACAAAGTTCTGGAAAAGTAGAATTCAATTAGAATTTGTTTAAATCCCAAACTTTGAACAATCGCACAAACATTCGTTATTAAAAATGGAAATGATATGGAACAACGATGACTCTGCTTAGAGGAAGTCAGTGTCTGCCAAAAGTCAGGTGAAGAGGGGATTAGTCAGAGAAGCAAGCATGAGGTCAAGAGTGAGGCTTAACCTGATGCTACCACCACCATGCTTTACAGATGGTGTTCTCATGAGTCTTTCGATAAGCAGTGTTGGGCTTTCGCCAAACGGAGCGCTTCATTGCCAAGGCCAGAAAGTTCAATTTTGGTGTCATCAAACCAGAGAAACTTTTTCAACATCTTCTGAATCTCCAAAATGCCTTTTGACAAATTTCAAACAGGATCTTATATCACTTATATCACTTATATCGCCACTCTCCTGTAAAAGCCCAGCTTTGTGGACCGTCCGGATTACTGTATGGTTGTGCTGTGAACAGTGTCTTCAGCTCCTCATCAGCTCCTCCTGTGGATCTCTTGTTCACCAAAAATCATGTTGAAGACTCAGAAAATGTGGAAAAGATTATCTGGTTGATTATCAGATTTGGCCTTGATACGAAGTGCTACAGTTTGGCAAAAATCTAACAACGCTCATCACCCTGAGTATATCATTCCCGCTCTGAAGCATGGTGGTGGTAGCATCACGTTAAGAGATAACCTCAGCCTCTTGGTTGCTTCTCTGACTAATCCCCTTATTATAACCCTGACTGATACTTTTCCAGAACTTTGTTTTGGTTGCTCCTTGGTCTTCATGATGCTGTTTTTTTTAGGTAACAATCTCTGAGTTCCTCCAGGAACTGATGCATTTATATTGAGATCATGTGACACTTTTATTGCACACAAGTTGACTCCACTCAGCTAATTACTGAATGTGGTTTCACCAGAACGAATATAAAGATTTCACAGCAACAGGGCGAGTACTTCTGCAATCCCAACTTTTTTCATTGTAAACTGATTTACATATAAACTATACTGATATAGTTTATTATGAGATATTTTTTAATTATGAGATATTTTTTGTGTGTAGATTTATGACTTATCATCCGGGTTGTAACATTACACAATGTGGAGAAGTTCAAGGGGGGGTGAACACTTATGCAAGATACTGTAGGTGTCTATGATAGGTTGGAAGGAAAAAGGTCCAGGTTTCTCCACAAATGGCTGACGTTTGTTGCGATCATTATCATATTATCAGGGAAATATGAACTTGAAATCGTTGTGTTGAAGTTTGAATGTGTGTGTGGGGAGGGAGAGAGGGAGAGAGAGAGAGAGAGAGAGAGAGAGAGAGAGCAGCCATTTTTAGATAAAAGTCATCTTTCATTGCCTTAATTTACTGTGAGACACTGAGTGCTCACTTAGTTGCGCTGTTTTCTCATTGTGTGTGTGTGTGTGTGTGTGTGAGAGAGAGAGTGTGTATATGTATGGATCTGTGAGACAAATAGAGAATTTGAGGACTGTGTGCGTGTGTGTGTGTGTGTGTGTGTGTGTGTGTGTGTGTGTGTGCGCATATGAGTGAGTAGATCTGAGCTTTTGCCAGAAGAGCGCGCTCTGCCTACACAGCGAAGAAGCCATGAAAATTCATAAGCGCGCGACGCCTACTCACCAACACTAAAAATACAGAGAGAGAGAGAGAGAGAGAGAGAGAGATGGAGATAGAGAGAGAAAGAGAGAGTGTGATGGAGAGAGATGGAGGGGGGCTTCTCTAAAATGTATGCTATGATCAGGGGAATATGAGCACGTGGCAGAGATTTTTTTATTTTTTTCAGATTCAACTCACTTTTTGTCACTGAAGCCAATTTGTGTGTGTGTGTGTGTGTGTGTGTGTGTGTGTGTGTGTGTGTGTGTGTGTTTGGCCGTGTACCTTACATTTAGCTTACATAGCATTAATTAGCTGCATTAAATAATCATGTCAGGCCTCATAAGGATAAAATGACAAACGTTTGTGTGTGTGTGTGTGTGTGTGTGTGTGTGTGTGTGTGTGTGTGTGTGTGTTAGAGAGAGGTCCTTACAAGTCCCCAGAAGTGTGTATGTATGTGTGTGTGTGTATATTTGTTCATAGCGCCATCTTCCTGTTTAATTAGCTGAATTAATAGTTATGCCAATGGAAGGTCCTCATAAGGAGAGTATAACTAATGTGTGTGTGAGTGTGTGTGTTTAGATCTTGTGCTCTTCAGATGGCTTTAGTATTTGCTGTTCTATAATTAAATCACTAAATTCATTCCTTGCTCATTCATGAAGTGACTCAGGGAGGAAATGACACAAATAAAACACACACCGAGCCTCAGACGAGCACATCGGAGACCTAGTTAGCTGATGACGTTAGTGACTGTAACGACACGTTCTCTTGAAATATAATCATTACAACCCTTCAAATATCATCTTATTGCAGTCACGTATGAATCCGCGTAACGTCTCGTACCTCGAAACGTTCTTTTCCACGACTTGTTCACGTTTATTTCATTCACTAGACTCTGTTACATGAACACATTCACCCCTATGAAATATCTGCAGTGTTCCACAAGTCCCAGGTTACACGTCTGAATTTCCTAAAGATCACGAGAAGAAGAAAAGTACGTCCTCTCATTCTTCTTTCTTTGTTTACGATGATACGGAGATAGTGACTGACTGGATATCGATGCTATGCTTGTTATGTTTGAAAGACTTCGCCCTGATCGCACGTTTAAAGCGGCCGGCGCTGATCAAGCTGATGAAGCAAACTCTGGATTGAAATCGAACGAAAGAGCAACAGCGTGTACGCAAAACTTGTGTAAATGGTCCGTCGTGGTAAAGCCATTCGCGTGTGTCGCATCAAAGCTGGAACGATGTGACAATGAAAGACTGAATAGTTAATAGTATGTGCAATTGTATATGGCGTGTGTGTGTGTGTGTGTGTGTGTGAGTGTGTGTGTATCTGTTGGAGGGAATTTGCTCATTCATGAAATCACTTGGGAACAAAATGGCACAAATAAAGCAGCCGAAGTTCCGGATCTAATTATGCGTTCAAAACCCACACTGAATAGAAGCTGTTTATGCAAATGCATATGCAAATGAGCCTTATTTTAGGTGGGTTTCCCTCAGGGACATGCAAATCAAAATGTTTGGATTAAATTTAGCGCTTCCAGTGTCTTCTGATGAGTCATTTACACCGGGCAGGGCTATCAAACCCGGACATCAATCATATAAATAACGAAAAAAATAAAAGCGCAGAACCGCAATCAGAATGAACAACGCATAGAGGATGAAGTGTGTGTGTGTGTGTGTGTGTGTGTGTGTGTGTGTGTGTATACACTCAAGGAAGGCAGGAAAGAATTTGGAAGGATGGAAGAATGGTCGAATGAAGCACGAATGAATTTTGGAGAGAATTCAGAAGGAAGGATGGAATTTGGAAGGAATTCTGAAGGGATTTGGAAGAAATGGAAGGAATTCAGAAGGAAGGATGGAATTTGGAATTTGGAAGAAATGGAAGGAATTCAGAAGGAATTTGGAATTGGGAAGGAATTCTGAAGGAACTCGGAAAGAAGGGAGGAATTCGGAAGGAAGGATGAAAAGAATTCAGAAGGAATCATATTAGGAATTCTACAGGAAGGAAGGAACTCTGAAGGAATTTCGGAGGTCAGATGGAAGTAAGGAAGGAGTTTGGAAGGAATTCAGAAGGAAAGAACCAAAGAGCCTTTCAGAGATGAATGTGGGTTGGAAGTGGTGACATCATCCTGACATGTGAGTTAAGAAAGAAAAACACACTCACAGATCCGTCTCTTTCCTTTTTTTGTACTCTTTCTCTCTCTCTCTCTCACACACACACACACACACACACACACACACACATATAGCAGGTATTAGATATCCCAGAGCATCCTGAGACCTCCGTTGCCGCGCTCCAGAATAAGCTGCAGTGTGCAGGTTGACTCACAGAGAAATGTCTATTTCTGAAACATGCGCAAATCCCGAGCCTCTTCGCTGTTACCTGTGGTAAAAAATATATGTGCTGTGGACGTCCTTCTCCTTCCTTCGACGTTCGGAAAGCAGTTTTCTCCTTTTATCAGCAACTTTTTCTTCAGAATTTACGAAGGATTCCCTTCATTATTTATTTATTTTAGGGTCACTGCATTATTCATTTTAGAACGATTTATTTTTAGAATTTCTATTCCATTTTACTATGTTATGATCTTTTTTCTTGCTTTTTAAAATGGATTATTATCATTATTATTATCATTATTATTATTATTATTATTATTATTATTATTATTATTATGTAAATGCTCAATCTTAGAATTAACCGGACCAGTAACTGGTCCTGCCTGTGCCGTGCTCACATGGGAATTGTGCAGGGATTTTCTGGACTCACAGAATAAATTATAATAACCAAACATCTGTTCAGTGCACGAGTGAATTATCAGGAAAATAAATGTCTCAATCAATAATCAACAAAATATGACTTGCATCAGTGGGGAAATCCGACCAAACAGAAATGTTATGTTTCTTCCTGCATCTCTAAAGGAAGAACGAAGTCCCTGGCGTGATGAATAGCACATGAAATAGCACATGTAGCATCGTTCAATTCAATACAATTCAATTTTACTTCGCTACGTTTCTGATCTTTGTGGGTTTGAGCTAAATAAATCTGGAAGCGTATATATTTTTTATCGAAAAAAGTGCAGCAATCTGCAAGCAGAGTGAAACAGAATGAAGTCATCTTTGTGTGTGTGTGTGTGTGTGTGTGTGTGTGTACAAGGAAGAAAGGAAGGATTTCAGAATGAAGGATTTCAGAAGGAAGGAATTGAGAAGGAAGGAAAGTCAGAAAGAATTTTGGAATTCGGAAAGAAGGAATTAAGAAGGAAGGAAGGAAGGAAGGAAGGAGTGGCTCAACAGAATATCGTCCGGAGATTGCGAGTTTGAATCCCAATGTTGCCACAGCCATCCGTCAAGGCCGGGAGTCTCTGGGTGGGAGGGGCCTACTCTGTCTCCCCTGTCAATCACAGCTACACTAGCCAATCATGTGCGACTGTGAGGTCCTGTATGCGGAAGAGGGTAGATAGCACTTTTCTCTGGAAAAGATGCGGTTGGTTGGTTTCACATGTGAGATGAGAGAGCGAACTGGAAGGAGGGGGAATTGGATAAAGACCAAATTGGGGGGGGGGAGAAGAAGGAAGGAAGGAAAGTATTCAGAAGGAAGGAAGTAAAGCCTAAAATTCACTCCTGTTTAACCTCCATATTGTAACATCAATCATTCCTTTGTATCATCTGGTTCCAGTAGAAGTTGCCTTCAGATACCAGAAAATTCCACTAATGCCACACTGCTGTTGGTTACATGGTTTGTCCTAAAAATACTATAATTCCGTCTCAAACGAGACCCACAGAAAGCCTCCCATGAGTATGGCTGAGTAATGGCCGAGTAGCTGTATGGTAATTGAGCTCTTGCAGTTGCCGTGTTGAAGCTTCCCTTAACAACAAAATCGAACAAGTATAACAGAAACCTGCAGTCTAGCTCCTTCTGGCTGTACAGTAATACTACAGGGGTGCTGTAATATATCACTGAACAACATCTAGCTTGTAATTCAGCTACTGGAGTGGTTTCACATCATTCTCTGAAGCTTAAAATGAGTTGGAATTGGTGTGATAAATCTTCAGCTAAATTGTCAAAATGGACAAAACTACCTGTAATGTTTTTAATTGATTCTTTTAAAATATTTCTTTAAAATCTAAGAAACAAAAAAAACAAACATTCACCCTTTTGCTCTGAGTTTCCAAACTTCAATATACTGGATGTGAACTCTAAAAAGTTTTCATCAACATCTGCTCTTCCATCTGGACGGGACTCCAGACAATTACAAATTCTCAGCCTCGTCCCTCCGAAGCTGCAGAAGAACCTCTAATTCCTAATCAGCGAAACACCTTTTGCTCAAGATTGGAGAGAAAAAAAAAGGCTTCTACCTCCACCTACGCCTGCTCCCCCAGACTATTCACACATGCTTGATTTAAAACGTCTATTATCACGCCAATTCCAAAGAAACCGACTCCTGCTGGAATGATTACACATCGGTTTCCCAGCCTCTGTAATCATGAAATGTTTTGAAAGCCTACCTCAAACCCATCAGCTCTCACACCTACACTCCTATTTTGTTTGTGGACTCAAGCTCTGCCTTCAACACTCTCATCCCTGACCTGCTCTCGGATAAAGCGAGGCAGCTGGATTAACAATTTCCTGTCTAGCAGGAAACAAGATGTCAGGGTGAGTGACATCTTCAGCAGAGGTACTCCGCAAGGTTGTGTGCTGCCTCTGTTCCTCTGAATGAGTCTGTAAACTGTAAGAGCTTTGATGAGACCATTTCAGATAACGATGAGTCTACGTACTGCATGGAGTGCTATTTACTGCTACACCAAAATAAACTACAGAATGTCAGTCAAGGACTATATTAAATACATAAACACGACACGATTAATTAATTAATAACTAATTCATTAATAACATCACACCATTAAAGTTCACAGAGGACACTGGAGGAGATTCATCTTAATCAGAGACATTGTTTATCGTGAGGATTGAACTTTTTGTGCATAAAAATTTGAACTACAGTTATTTAAAGTTGCTCTGTAAGCATAGCGGATGAACGCTTGGTCAGCTTATCCTTCAAACCGTGGACACGTTTTCTTTACAGGAGAGCGAATTGATTTAACAACACTGACATTATTTTATTAATTTGACAAATCAAAATAGCAAATCAAAAGCAGGATAAAATCATCTACGTATCTCTCACGCACACAATTAAAAATAATAACTTTTATTATTTATTATATAAATATTTTGTATCCTGTCCAGTTATTTCTTGCAATTTCTTAGATATAGTATTTCACCTCCACCTACGTTTCATGGATAATATAGTAGAATAGTAGAATGCGCTGGATCAAGTGCTATTCTACGCGCAGCTGAATAAACAGTGTGGGAGCCATTTTGTTCGATTAAACCAGTGATTATTGTGATAATTACAACTAGGACTGCTCAGGCAGCAATACACTAGACTCCTATTAGATCATATTAGTCTTTCTTTTCATTTGTTTATTCTTTATTTTGCTTTTATGTAACATCATATTACATTTGAACACCAAAGAAAAGGAACACAATTTGCTTTTTCAGTCTATATTTTCTATCCCTGTTTTTTTTTCAGGTTTAAAAGTGAATGCTTTGTTTAAAGGCGGTGGTCTAGACGCTATTGAAAATCCCTGTCTCATAAAAATGTGGCAACCTCACGAGGAGTCAACTAGACACAGGTGAATTTAATAATATGGATTAGGAAATAAATTAGGTGCATAACCCAACTCTGAATATGAGGAACTTTCTCTGAGTGAACACTGATGTAACATTTGGACTTAAAATAACACTTAGTGCTAAACACGAAAGTGTAGAGAAAACTGTGGCGATGATCACCTCCCTTCCCTTAGAAATATATATTGTTTAACAGTCAGCAGAGAAGAATCTCACAAATTTCTTCCAGTAAGATCTGGAACTGAAACAATAACACAATCACCAAGAAGGCCCTGCAGCGTTGGTCCTTTCTATCACAGAGGAAGAAACTGAAGCTACTGAAACAATCATCATGTTTTCTATCTCTGTCTGGTCCAGCTCGGCAGCTTTGCACTCCAAGCATAAGCTACAGTGCATTGAATACAGACCTGTATTCATCGAGAGCGAGGAAGAGGATGGGTAAAATCATGGCTGTATCCTCTCGGTATTCTAGTGTTGCCCTTCACAGCGGAAACCTAGAATAAGAAACCTGACGTGCCACACAGCTTCTTTCCACAGGCCATAATCTTCCTAAACAAGCATCCTTTCCACACCTACATCCCTCCTCTCTGACAAGTAAAGAACAACACACTCGGTACATGCAGTTATAGGAGAACAATCCACACCAAGGTGATAATATTTTCCTATACATCAAATCTATCTTATATTACAGCAATATTTTACCAATGTTACCAATGCTTTTCATTTATTAAAGAATGACACATACCTCATATCCATCTAAAGCGAGTTGTCACTTATGTTATAGCAGCTATAAACAGTCGTTCCCTCACCAGACTCTCTTTTTTTCTCTCTCCTGAAGTTAATAAGCCAAAAGAATACACTGGTCATGTTACAGAGGAACCACAAAACATAAACTAAACTGTCCTGAAGATATCAGGAAACACACTGACTGTTGCCAAGTGCTAACACCGGAGACTCCTTTCATAAATCCTCTTTGTGACGTTCCCAAGCTGTGCATTTACAAATATTTGGTAGAAAGGTGGAGCACTGGACCGCCTAAACGGCATAACCAGAAATTCATAATGCCTAGTCAGCGTACAAAAGGATGTTTTTCTATGCATCTCCTTAACAAATTTTTACAGTGATTTGTTGTCAGCTTGTATAATCAGTGCATGCCTGTAGACTCCCATCTTTTTTTGTCACAAGAAAGCAAGTGATGTAGTTAAAGCTAAAGCTCAGTGCCTCTGCAACATAGTCTTCCATGGTCGTAAGCCTAGATTATACTTTACGCACCCCAAGATGGCCACCACATATACCTTGCTGGTTATTTGGAGTATCGCTTGTGCACGTCTTCCAGAATTAACGCTATGCAATGCTATGGTATGGTGCAATACCAACATAAATGGTAGAGGTGCTGTAGAGAGAAACATACTCACATATTGCTCACATATCGTTTTCACCATAAGATTGATTTAATTTCCTAAACATATCATCTACTTCGGAGATGCTGCCTCTGTTTCTGGCCACTTGATAATAAAATAGCCTCCTCTACATTGATTGTAGACATGCAAGTAGCCAAGGAAGGTATTCCAGTGCTGGACTGAGACGTTTCAGTGCTACCGTGCCCCCTAGTGGATATAGGTTTTGTTCTCTGGATATGCATAAGGTGCACAGATGACTATGACAACAATGCTGCTTGCGTAACAGACGTGTACATGTATGGTGACAAGTGTATTTCCAGCTTTAGTTTCAGGTTTAGGCAGGCAGTCTATGGAAGGTGAGGAGGTAGAGATGATGTTTGATACTTGCTAAAAAAAAACATCTCCTATGTCCTCATAGACTGCAGGGATTAAAACCAGCTCTACTGCTGGAAACTGCCTAGAGACATGGAACTGAACTGTCCAGGTAATGCCTTTATTCTCATACCAGGGTCCCGTAGTGCCGTAAAGAACCTCTAGACCAGAAGTACTGTGGATTGTTTGCAAACAACCAGGGATTATCCTAGGATAATGGGATATGTGGTTGTTAAATAAATAAAACTTAAAGGTTACCTTGAAGGTTACGGTTAAAAACTCCATTTTGCCTCGACCAATGTTGTATCTGTTTACTGCTTGGATATCGAGGGCTTGCAGACTGATCTCCAAGGGGACATCCATGACATTCTCCTCTTCCACAGAATTCATGAAGGCAGTGACAGACTGCAATTGGTTAGCAGAATTCCCCCAGGACAGAATAAATAGGATTTTGAGTCTCGGTGCTCACCAGAGACCTCCGCTGCTCTAGCGAGAAACATTTTTTGCCTGAATCTCGAGCCGTTATTATTTAAAGCTTCTCTCCCCACCACAACATCTGCCCAACCCCCAAAATACCATCTTGCCTCCTTAAACACTTCCTAATTCTATACCTGCACATCACCTCTCTCCCATTGACTACTAGATTAAAGACCTGACACAACTGGAAGGTGAATGTTCCTTCCAGGTCACGCTGGTCCAGCAGTGCCAGACCTCATCCCAAGAGCCATCAGATGATAAATGCGACTCAAGCGCACTCTGCAGAGAATCATACGGGCCGAGACTCGTAAATTAATGAACAGTGAGTCAGAAATTATATTTTTCATTGTATTGCCACCACATTTCGTTAGGGTTCTGACAAAGTGATACAGAGTAGTGAGGCCAAGTTCTGGAATTTCTAGAAGCTAAGGTTTTGGGATTGTTTTTCGAGACCAGTGTGACTTCTGGCTTCTGTATCTGTGGGAAGGGAAAAACTGAAGCAGTTCAGTCAATAGGTAGAAATGGGCTGAATGGGACTTCTGGGGATGGCGGACACGGGGAACTATAATAAATGATCGTTTTATAAGACAACTAAAAACTCCAAGCAGTTCAAAAGCATTAGGCATAAATCATGTGTCAAATTCAAGACATACAGACCCAAATACTGCCTGCTGCCTCATTTCATTCGGCCCACACAAGCTTGCAAATACAATACTGAAGCGGCCCGTCGTACCTATTACTCAAATTTACATCACACAGGTCTGAAACGCTGGTTAAAACGGATTCTTATCTGCTGCATTTGATACAAGTCAGAACTGCATCTAAAAACGATTCAGGAACACGTCGGATGTTCACTTTAGTGTGACTCTGTGATTGAATCCAAATCTTGAAATGTATTGCCCAGTGTAGCGGCCTACAAGTATGCTGAAGAAAACAAAAGACAAGAGATGGGAGACTAAGGACTTGTATATTCTTAGCTTACAAATACAATTCTCACAACCTTGGATGATGTATTTCCTGTTTATGTCGGATTGTATTTCTGATTGGTGAAATATGTCACTGTGTGATTGCGCACTAGAGGCTACAACGTACCTTAAGCATCTGTGGTTCAACTGAGACGCTACACTCAGAGTACGGTTCAGAACCGGGTTTACACCCTGACCTCTGTGGAAAAGATCCACCTGGAGCTTTTTTTTTATCTTCACTCTCCACTCTCCACTCCTCATGCTCCCTCTTCTGATGGTGGATTAGCCTCCTGTGAACATGTGGAGTGTGACAATCACATCTCCAGAAATCATCAGCTGCATAGTGGTGCAATTATACATCTTCTGTATTGTCTTCTTACTTTTTCTTTTTTTTTAAGCTCACCTCAAACTGTGAGTTCTCACTTAAAACTGACCTTTTTCCTAGTTTTCTAGTTATTATATCTATACATCTTCCACTGGTGCACTGAACCTCTCTGAGACTTGCTGTGGGCAGCATCTTATTTTATCTCATCTTATCATCCGGCCTTGAACACTTCACATTTTCCAGCTCTGCCGTTGCCTTAAGCTTGTATATATCATAATCTGCAATTCAGAACAAACAGACAGTGCCAGCGTTGGGGAAAAAAAAATGCCCTGAAAAAGCATAGAAATAAAAAAACACACATATGGCCCACATGAAACTGAGCTACGACTTGAGCGGAGGCGACACTACATAAACAAAAGTAATTTGGTGGTTTGGATTTTTAGACTTTACGGAACAATCGTGGTTACTTAGAAGGAATTTTTTTTCTTTTTGCAATTTTCCATCAGGTGTGGACAAATCACAAGTCCAGGCCAAGAAGATGACATCTGGATTAGTTTTTTTATTCATAGGTGGATTAATACGGTTCAGCAGGCTAGCATTTATGAAGAAAATGTGATATTTGTTCTGAATCCCATTTGTTCTGGTGTATTAATGACCGAAATTAGCAAAACCGAGCAAAATAAAGAGCAGGACAAATCATAAAACTAGCTAACTAGCTCACCATATTCATTACATTACATAAGCTACCAGTTTATAGCCTAGTCAAAAGGACGGCTTTCACTTGCTAATAAATTTATTCATTAATTTGTCTACACCTGCTCCGTGGAAAGCTGTACAAGTTCAACATACAATAAAATTAACACTGAATTAGCGGTCATGTAGTCTGATGACTGAATGAAAATCTCCTCTTCATAGACCAGGATAGTGAAAAAAAATTTCACAGAACTTTATAAAGAAATTTTAAGCTCATTCACCCTCAAACAAACACCAAATGACATTTCTCAGAATATGGATTTGGGCAAAATGTCGTTGTTAGCATCAGACCTGCATTTTTGCGTAGGAGTGCCGCGTTTTAACATCGAGTACGCTGCTACAAGTATCACCCGAAAATACACAAAAAAGTCTTTGTTTGTTCATAATAAAAATGGCACGAGGCAATCGACATATGACTCTGAAATGGTTGACAGTTGCGTTGGGGTTTCGAACTCACCAGTATTAACTGATAACCTGGAAGCTCCACCCCCTTCCATTTATGATTTTCTCACTTGACTTGCTTTCTGTCATGGTAAACGGAGAATATTTTGAATTCATGCGTTTGAAATAAAACCTATCAGTGTACTGTATGTTGCACTTGGCTAACTTTAGATGAGAGTATAGTTAACATCAGTTAGCCTGCATGCACAATTTTCTGGTTTTGGCATCTTAACTAACAAAGATGAGGCTCCTTCTATTATTGTGTACTATATGGACAAATAGTGCAAATGTGTAACCAATAAATTCATCACAGTTTTTGCAAGAAGTCCAGTTGGTTAAAATCTATCCACTGGAGTCCTGAGTACGAAGGTGAAAGGACTATTGAAAATGTTCTGCATATTGAAAACACTCAATAACCTATAAACTGAGTTCCTTGAGCTCCTAATCATTGAGGGTGCCAATAATTATGGAGGGTACAGTACTTCCCTCCTCCTGAGGGTGCACCTGTTATGAGCCGCACTTGGCATTGCAGAGATTCAGGTTTTATTCCCAACTGCGCCATTTGCCGTCCATAGCGGGGGGTCCCGAAGGACGGAGGGGTCTTTCTCTCGCCTGTTGCTATGCAACACAGCAGTCAGTCAAGCATCCGTATAGTATTGGCTGCTAGGAGCGAGTGTACGAAAGGGTGGAAAAATGCAACGTTTCCTCATTGAAATCCAATCAAAAGAAGCAATCTGTTCTCTGAAGCATAATTTGAGAAAATGATACCAATACTCGTATTCCAGATGACTGATCGTGGGGGGAAAAAAAATGAGAAAATTTCCTCCTACGAGGCGTTCGTGTTGGTGGGTCCTGCATGAGATTCAAAACCGGACTGAAACAGACAGAGGAACAGTTTTACACGTACAAGTTACGATCGTTTGAAAATCCAGCTTGCGATCACCGTCAGGGGGATCGTTTCCGACTTCCCCCGCTGTACCTCCTAGACGCTTCTTAGCAAGATGAAGAGACATAAAGTTTTATTTTTGTTCTCCACATCAAGTTATCGAAGGAATAAAACACTCCAGGACGTGCTGTTATATTACAGGAAAATATAATGCATCGCTCAGCACTAATAGTTGCGTTGTCGCTGTAATCGATATGTCGAACGGTTTTGAAATGAAACTGTAAATGTCCATCAACCTGTTTTTTGTTTTTTTTTGGTAGCGTCCCTGCTGAACATTTCTCCTGATTCGCGCCGGGCCTGCACGTTTGCCCACAGCGATGCCAGCAGATCCTTCATGAGCCCAGAGGACAAGATCCATGACATCCATGACATGGCATTATTCGTAAAATATGGCAGGAAGCTAAATAACAGAACCGACTGCTGCTGATTGTATATGAGTGAAAAGCAGAAAGTATCTGCCTTTAAGCACACTCAAGTATTCGAGAGTAAAAAAGTCAATATTAGTCAAAAGTCAATATAACTGATGAAAAGAACTGACCACAAGTTCATCATGCCCGGTGCTGCGTGACTCGCTAACACGCTACATAAACAATCATAAGGAAAATATTATGTTATAATAATATAATATCACCTCAAACTAGAACTCTAGAACTTGGCTTGCTGGTTAGTTAAACATTAGCTAAAATTCTAGGTTGGTCGAAATTCTAGGTTTGTCAGAGTTAGCAAAAAACAAAATATAAATGCCTAGCTAATTTAACAAGCTAGTTTACAACACCTTAGTAGCTAGCTATTTTAAGTTACAAACCATAACTAGCTAAATTATAAAATATAACTAGTTAATTTACCCAATTTAAAGTTAACTTAATTCAACACAGTTCTTTCGCTTTGAATAGAGAATTTTAACCAACAATATTTCATTTTTACGTGAGAAGCAATGTAGCGGGGAAAAAAAAAATGGAAAAACATTGAAGTTTGAAGGTTAAAATAAAAATGTAAGGAGTAACTTTTTCCTCTTTTAATTTGAATAATACTCAAGTAAACTATAAATCTTACAAAATCATATTTAAGTACAGTAACAAAGTACAATTTCTCAAGTAATTTCCAACCTTGTTCAAATAGCAAACTTCCTCACGAGCTCATGGTCCTGATTCATTCGCTGATTCATTCAGTGACTGAGAGAAAAAAAAAAGCATCTCAAGCATCTTTTGCGATGTCTAACTGGCCCTGAGGCCTGAGGAGCAACTCGAAAGGGGAAAACGCCATGGCCAGGAGCACAGCAAAGAGGATATAAAAAAACCAGTACCAGACAGACCTGGCACAGTTTCTCCCGAAGAGCACATTAACGACGGACTGCAGAAAACGTGGACCTCAGCACTGACAGGCGGAGCAGCGTTTTCTGTGTTCGTAATGTACGATAATTCATGTAAGATAATTCAAATCCCAAAAGACCCGAATTCCTGTTGAGAATTCGTCCGATGTAAGACGGGTGCTACGGCGACGGCACGGAAATCCGTTTAGAAAATATTTTTCCTAAATTCCACAAGCAGCAAATCACACTGCAAAGTAAAAGCACGCTTTGAAAATGTTCAAATTAAACCCACATGCAGTGTTTGGTTTTATTTATACCTGAGGCACCCTATAAGCAGAGTAGGCTATCATAGGTAAAGAACGCTATTAACCATTCATTTATTGCGTTATAACCGGTTTCCAACTAAAGGGGGAACGCTGGAATACTGGAACGCTGGAACGCTGGAACTTAAGAATATCGTTTCTGTTCAGAATCAACCAAAATGAAAAATTTATTCAGGGATTCAATTTATAATCCCTGTGTGCAAGTACGTTTCATTATTGTTCAACGGCGACGATTTAACTAGCTAGCTAATTTAATTTGAAAAACTTAACTAGCTTGCTAATTTTTTTTTAAATGTTATTATTGCTCAATGTCAACGATTGTTTACGCGTATAAGGTTATTTAGCTAGCAAATACAGAAGCGAACTCTTACCCGGCCCCACCCACCATGTTATTAGCTAGCACACTTTATACTGTGTTATGCTAGCTGTGATTTTTTATTTATTTATTTTACACAAGAAGAATAAAACTCTTCAGGACGTGCTGGTATTGGAAATTAATTAACGTCGCGGTGGTAACCGTAACACTGTCACTGATCGTTATATTATAATTGCACTCTGTGTACATGTTTAACTGCACACGTTTCCTCACTTAGAGCACTTATAGAGAAAAAAAGAGGTCCGTTCGAAAATTAATTACAAAATACACTGAACATGGAGGAACAGCGGGATCAGGTTGGAGTTTACTGACAGGGATTGAAGGATGTTTAACGGTATTTGATGAACACGACGTAAGTTCGAAAACTTGCTGAGTTTTATCCTCAGTAATGCCTGAACCCTTCAGAGCCAGCAGTCAATGAGGGTACAGCAGTGTGTGTGTGTGTGTGTGTGTGTGTGTGTGTGTGTGTGTGTGTCAGCGGGGGAGAAGGATGGCTTAATCTGTCTCTCCCTGTCGAGTCGAAGCAAATTGTGCGTTTCTGTTCGCTCAGTTATTGCTCTCTCAGGTGCATTCCTAAAGTCTTGCAGGAGCTGCAGGTTGAAAAAGACACGGAGGCGGACTCGGGTACTCGCACTTATGATAAACGTATAGTTTGAAATTATGGGTTACAGTTTTTTTGCGATTTAAAAAAAAACAACTCAATCCTAAATGCGAAAATTGAAATATTAAAAATATGTAAATTCAGCCAAAGGTGAAGAGTCCAACATTCCCAGGTAAAAGTAGATGATTTCACGGTAGTCGAACAAATTTTTTAAAAGTTTTTATGGTCTAGTTTTCCAGTGTAAATAATTAGCTAAAGCTAGTTGGGCTAAACTAACGCTAGCCTGTTGACGATGTTAGCTGCTTGTTAGGAATTTAGCTATTTGTGTAGAACATAATAACTTTAAATAGACCTTCGATTACGGTTCTCATGACTGTTTTTCGCTAAAATGTCTTAATGTTTTAACGTAACGTCTGTAATTTTGACATTTATTTAGGCTTCTGATTCTTTTTAACTTAGAAAATTTAATGTAAACTATAATTAAAACGAAAGAAAACTGTGTAATGAATAATTTCAAGCTGTATGTTTATAAAAGCGAGTCTAGCAAGTTCAAAACAAACAATAGACATTGGCAAAAATTTATTAAATACACAAAAAAAGTATTTTATTTACTGTGACGTATAAATAATTCAAATCTGCGAAGTTCGTGTTCAAGAGCTTTTTGTCACAAATTCAACTTCTTCCCAGCAGGATGTCCAGATTACTAATGTTTAATTGTAAACCTTAATCTTACACCACATCGCTGTCGAGTTCTGCACTCTGATTGGTCGGAAGGTGTTGATTAGTTTTCTAAAACAGCGGCTCTGACAGTAGCGCAGGTTTATATTAATGCTCTCGCTCTACTACGTCATCGTTTCTATAGTAACAGCGCATTCACAGGGACGTGTACGGAGAACGCTGCACAGAAACGTTTTTTTTTTAAATCCTTGACATAGGAGACTTCTGTTGAACATTTACGGAAGGAGTCTCCAGTGTCAGAGGTACAGCTGTAGCTTTAAGTTTTCCGACGTCTTCAGGACAGAGGAGTTTAACCGCTTCTTTGCGGTTTCTCTGTAACACGACAATCTGCGTTTTTCTTTTGTTTGTTTGTTTGTTTTTTTATAACTTGAAGAGAGAGAAGAGAAAGAGGCTGGTGAGGGAACTATGAAGTAACGAACTTGTTTTGCTATAAATGGATTTTTAAAAAAAGTACACCGTGTTGTTCTTTAATAAATGAATGAAATATTTCAGGACGTACTGTTATTGAAAAATAATCGACTCCGGGGAGGTGAGAGAACCTGCGCTTCATCACACCACGCCGGTGTTGATTGTTTTCCTATAACAGGATGGCTGAAGTGTTGAGTTCTTTACATTATGTATAATAATAATAGCCATATTTCCTCTTCGCCTCCGTAGCTACTGTCTCATAATTATTACGGGTAATTCAATGTCTCTCTGTATAGCGGACATTTAGTGGAGCAAAACTCTCTTTTCAGCTTGAAAATCCAACTTTCTTACTAATTGCTCCACAGAGAATGAGGACTTCACTCCAATGGGGCTTTTATTAAAAATCATAACAGCTCAATATGCTGGTCTGCTATCACAGGATCTGGTCATTAAGCACAGGAAAAGGAATAAAGACGTAACTTTTCTGTGAAAAGAGCAAAGTATTTCCACTTAATTACCTTGCCTTAGAGACAGAGACAGTGTGTGTGTGTGTGTGTGTGTGTGTGTGTGGGTATATTTTTATACCATAGTTTGATCCAAATGTACCCACAAAGAACATCTGATAAGTTTGACCTTGTTTTTTTGTTTGTTTGTTTTACAAAAACTTCAGTTTTTAGCTTTTATTTAATGTTTAATTTCATTAATATATGTAATTGTGTGTGTGTGTGTGTGTGTGTGTGTGTGTGTGTTTTAGCACAAGGACATTGTCTCTATCAAGGAGTCTTCAAGAGACCTAATTGAGGAACGAACACATTGTCATAACAGATGGACTTAAGTTTCCAGTTGGTCTATTATGTTAGCTCATAAACACACACACACACACACACACACACACACACACACACACACACACACACACACACACTGTCTCTCTCTTACTATCTTTTTAAGGACCTTCCATTGATAATCTCATTAACCAAAAGGAAACATTTTGGTTCTTTTAGTTGTTTGGTTTTTGTTTTGTTTTGAAATAAAAGCAGTTATGTGTTAAAAAAAAAAAATAGTCCTTGTGGGGACCAGATAAATGTCCCCACAAAAACCATCAGATATTCCTGTCCATGTGAGGACATTTGGTCCCCACTGAGATATGAAAACATGTCCACAGCCCTACATGATGCTCATTGTTATAGTTTTCCCTGAACGTTTGAAAGTCCCCATAATGTCCTGGGTCCCCGTCAGGTTGGTTCTTGACAGGAAGTCATTCCCATGAACAGATACACACACACACAGTTCTGGGGTTTTGTGAGGATGTGTGTCTCTAACACTCTCACAAACACACACACACACACACACACACACACAAACACACACACACACACAAAACCACACGAGTCACAGACATACACGTTTCGTTGTAGGGACCGGCCAAACTCTCTGACATTCCTATTCCTGTGAGGACATTGGATCCACCAAGATATAAAAACATACCCCCCCCAACACACACACACACACACACACACACACACACAAGTAGGGCAACCTGACGAGTATAAAACTAGTACACACGCCTATAATCTGTGTTGCCGTAGGCAGGTCTCTCAGTGATACTTGCCTTCTTGGCAGGTGTTAAGGTGGACACGTGTGTGTGTGTGTGTGCACGCGTGTGTGTGTGTGTGTGTGTGCACGCGTGTGTGTGTGTGTGTTTGCACGTAGCATACATGGACATTAACAGCTGTAGCCATGTAATTACATAAACGTCTCTAGAGGAGATTCCTCTTAGTTGGCGTACTCTACATCACCTTTCTAAAATTAAATAAAAATCGAGGACAATCTTCACCACTTCATGATTTATACTGCAGCTCCAGATGTATTTAACTGCCTGTGCTGTGCAATAGTATTCACACCCCCACTTGAACTCCTCCACATTTTGTAGTACTACAATCTGGAATGGAAATGGACTTCATTGAAGGGATTATATGTATACATATATATATATAAAAAATGAAAACGAGCAAAATTTGTCATTGAACATAATTGAAAAACTGCGAATACTCTGTTCCAGAGTGAGAAGGTTATTTTAATTGGTTAATGATGTTTTTTTTTCCTACCAGTGTGATTTCAAGAAAGCATAGCCTAAACATAAACACAAACAATTTCCCAATCGCAAAAATTCCCGTTCTACGATTCGTACTGCAAAGTAAAAGGACACTGTAATGAATGTTATTTTTTATTTCCTTCTCTAAAGGAAACTAAAGGTGGAACACTGGAGCAGAAAATGAAATAAAATAGAAAAGTAAATCGTTTCTAATCTCTGCTTAATTGGGATTATTGTAAACTTCCTACTTAATGACGTCCTGCTGTGTCAGCATCCGTGTGCGGTTTCATCGAGACACCTCACTACTCTGCTCATATTGCTGCTCGTGTATTATTCAGACACTTTGTCTTACTGTCAGAAAGCAGCTTCCCAGAATCCTGGGTCTGGAGCTCTCGAGAGAACGCCTCGGGCGGCCCTTAAGCCTCCGGACTGCGAAAGTTCCTGAGCACGGAGTAAAGGATCCGCCGACATGGATCTTCATCAGAAGAGCAGCTTGACGACCTCTAATTAGCTCTGCAAAATTAACAGACGTGGTAACGGTGCGAGTTCAATCACTCCAGATAGCTTAATCGAACAGACGCGGCTACGGAGGAAACGCGCCGCTGACGCTGTTAATCAGAATCCGACAGCAGGAAGACATCTGAAGTAGACGCCATTAGCAAGAAAAGAAGTGACAGAATATTTCATATAGTCGCAATATTTAATATCTTTTCATGAGAAAAGAATTTAGTAGCATTTCGGTACATGGGTGTCACATACTAAACATCCGCACAGCGAATCAATGTGCGTATAAACACTTTATATAAGATTACAGCGGTTATTGGTTAGCTAAACTTTGATTAGCAGTGTATTAGCGCTTTATTTAGCGTTCTCGTATTCGGATTAATTAACCGAATCAGTATATTAATATTTGTACCACAGCAAATTTTCCAATGCTAACTATTTATTATTTAATAAAGTACTACACTTATTAATTTATAGTTACACGGTAGACATTTTAAATTCTAGTTTACTAACTTTTTTTTTTTTTAGGTCTGTAGTATCGAGTCTTCTGCTTGGTTTTGTCCTTTAAATGCTTTTCATTTTGCTTCGTTATTTTATTTATATAAAATAATTCTATAAAATTATTTAAAATACTTAAGTATTTAATTTCATCGTTGTTTGGAATTAGCGTGGATGTTGTTTTACGGCACTTTGGTCAACATTTGTTGTCTTAAAATATTTCTATACGAATAACAGTGATTTGATTACATTTAACGTCGGGGAAACGTTAGCTCACGTTTCTCTTTCTCTCGTTTTCTCTCTCTCTCTCTCTCTCTCTCTCTTGAAGTTAATAAAACAAAAGCACAAACGTTGTCATGTTTCTGAAAGGTGAATTCCCACACCTACACACTTTCATCTAAGAGCTGCATGAATACATTAATAATATCACATAACATATTCAGGACTGGGTTTAAAAACTGAAGCTTTTCTGAATCTTGTTTGTGAAACTGGGAACAAAGGCTTTAAAGTAAAAACAGACTCGATAATATTATTAATTATTATTAATTATTATCATATTATTATAAAATAAGACTATTAATAAGACCAGAAATTAAAAATAAGACCACAATTTCATGAAATTGAAATTTATCTCTCGATCCGGTTTACAAACCTTGCGCCGTGTTCTGAGTTGAGTTACACACATAAACTACCGAGGATTTAATACCGAAATTGTGCACATCAAATGATTTATTAATAAAAATTATGAATGAACGGAAATAAAGCGAGCTGTAAGCGAAGCAGGTGAGCGCTCGCTCGGTACAGGAGGGCGTACAGAAACAGCGATTAACACAAACGTTGCTTTTATTTTATTAGAACTCAAAATAGCGGAGTATAAATGTGTAATAAAAATCACCTACATTCCACTGACACATTATGATTTCTGTGAGAAACGGGAAGCCCAGAAAATCACCTTAACTGCGTGCGTAACCCGGTTCAGAATATGCGTAACTTTCCTTAACACGCGTAAATATTTACGAAAGTTTTGACATGAATTACTGGATTAATTAATTAATTCTGAACACTGCTCCTTTTGAATCAGTTGTTCCGAAGCCTGAGATTTCATTTCAGCTGACACTTGTGATGAATGTTTGCTGTACTACTTATTTATTAATGAGCCTTGATCTTCAGTACCCATATATACAGCATTAACTTATTTCTATCCAGTCAGCTACACTTACTGCATTGTGCACCATGTTAAGTGCCTGGTTTTATGAATTATTTAACTCCAACAGCTTCTGATCAGATCTGTTAAGTGAAACTGCAGTGCTATTTATTATAGATAGAAGTGCATTAAGATGGAGAAGTGTGAGGATGATGTCACACTCTTTTCCACACTCTGCCTAGGCGAGGTCTTCTACCAAAGTGGAAGTGCTGGGGTAAAGAGACGATTATTCAGAAAACCAACCGAGAGGCAAAGGGTAACTCAAGATGATGCTACCACCACCACCACCACCATGTTTCCCAGTGATGCCGGTGGTCTCAGGATTGGGTTTCTACCAAATGTATCGCATTGTGTCATGTCCAGAACGTTCTACCAGGCCGGAGATCCCGGGTTCTACATGTTCGCTGAGCCTTTTGTTGCGTCCAGGCCACGTTTTTCCTGTAAACAGCTCCTCCACGTCCTTCAGAGATGAGTATCAGCACTATCATGACAAGCTAATACACACTACGTCTGTCCCACACCGAATCATCCCAACCCCATCTGATAAACGCAAGGGCACTTGAATGACACTCGCGGCATTAGCGGAGAGAGTGCGGAAAAAACGATGAAGTACCCTTACTTCATAGACAATCCACTTGACCAGAAGTAAAAGCCTCTCCTTTAGAAAGCTAGTCGGGCTAGAGCAAAAAATTTGTTCGTTAAAGGCGCTCTTGGGAAATAAATTATTCTGGATTTGAAATGCTATCGATCTCCACACACGCACACACACACACACACACACACACACACTATGGTGGTCTTGTTTTGCTATTAAACTTAGTATACATTATTCAAAGTGCTGTCCAGGTCCATGCTGAGAGTATGTGAACACGGTACAGAAGAAGATTCCTGCGGTAAGAGCGCTCATCCCGAGCAACACGCCCACCGGGGAGGAGATGGCGAGAGACGGAAAGGAGAGGAAAAACAACGTGAGAAAGAGTTATTGTCCGGGGAATACTAAACTCACACTCAAAGACTATTTCTTATAAGTGCTCCCCTCTGTTTTGTGTGTGTGTGTGTGTGTGTGTGTGTGTGGATGTTTTTATATCTTGGTGAGGACCCAACTTACCCAGAAGGATAGGAATATCTAAGGATAACCTGTTTTTGCTTACCGAGGTTAAAGTTAGGGTTAGATTCAGATGTAGCTTAGCATTAATTAGCTGTATTTTAGTAATTATGTCAATGATAGGTCCTTACAAGGATAGTAAGGCGTGTGTGTGTGTGTGTGTGTGTGTGTGTGTGTGTGTGTGTGTGTGTGTGTGTGTGTGTGTGTGTGTGTG
>CM074999.1:786901-816901 GCA_037576825.1 Pangasius krempfi
TGTGTGTGTGTGTGTGTGTGTGTGTGTGTGTGTGTGTGTGTGTGTGTGTCTGTGTGTGTCTGTGTGTGTGTGTGTGTTGGCCAGCTGGCTGAAGCTAACCCAGATTGGGGGGAGAAAGTTTCTTGCCAGAACATTGCTGAGTGGCCTGAAACTGTGTGAAGCTGTAAAGCGCACACACACACACACACACACACACACACACACACACACACGTTCACTCAAGACTTTCTGGCAGCGTAAGGACCTGGGTCTTTCAAATTGCTCGAGACTAAAAAGATCTTTCAATCAATGAGAATCCGCTTGCAGGTTAAAGAGGTCAATGCAATTAGCGATGCTTAAATCTTCCCAGAACGGAAAAGCTAATCGTTACCTATAAAAACAGTGATTCATTCAGACCAGAAATAAATGGAAATATCGGGTGCATCCCAAATGTTCGAGAGAATAGCCCTTCTTCGGAGAAGATTAGGTGCAAGATAGAAAAGCAAATCACACTCGGGGGGGTGGGGTGGGGGGGGGGGGAGAACAACGTAAAATCCAATACTCAGGTGATTCTGCTTTTAGGAAAACGTTCCACACTGAAAAGCAAAACCTCGTTTCTTTGCTCTTTATGTTGCTCGATCATGGATCCACTTCATTTCACTTCACGTGGAAGCAGAGCGTAATTCCTCGTTGCGTTGTATTTCACTTTCATCGGTGCGTCGCAGTCGTGCCACGCTGAAAAGCAACCGCTGGCCAATCACAGCTCACACATTTTCCAAGAGGCGTCGCCGTTTCTTTATTAACACGGCACTGACGCCACAACCATCACGCTTCTGAGAAGTACTACATCATAAAACCTGTTCACTAAAAATACTTACGAGTTGTTTTTATTTATTTATTTGTTCGTTTATCCTGGTATGATTTTTTTTGTGCATCCACTTGTCCTCCAAATCAACCCAGAGTTCTTCTGACGGATCATTTTTGCCCTGTGATGGGCGTGGTCTCTTCGAGGATGACTCCACCCCCCAAGCAAAGGGCTCACTGAATACAAATGATGCAAACCTCATGCTGAGCAGAAAGCATATGATTACATCTGTGGAGGTATAAGATGGAAGGATGGATGGGAAAGAGGCAGCTAGGTAGTGGGGCTAATCAAACCTGCCACCTTCCTTTCCAGCAGGTCTCCAGCAGGCCTGCTCCAGGGTCTCCATCCGGTGGGACGTGCCTGATAATAACTCTACCAGAAGCCGACCAGGAACATTGTTCTCCAAACCACCTCAACTGTCTCCTCTGGATTCGGAGGAGCAGCAGCTTTACTCCGAGACTCTATCAGATGCCAAACTCCTCCATGGTAAGTCCAGCAACTCTGTGGAGGAACTTCAGTTCTGCCTCCTGTACTTATTCTCTTTGTTTATTGAGCAAACAAAAAGCTTCATCTGCAAACCGAGCTCCTGCTTCATGACCACAGATCATGGGTGGGCAGTGGTAGCTCAGTGGTTAAGATGGTGGGCTACTGCTCGGAAGGTCATGAGTTCAATCCCCAGCACCACCAAGCTGCCACTGTTGGGCCCTTGAGCAAGGCCCTTAACCCTCAACTGCTCAGTTGTATAAATGAGATAAATGTAAGTCACCCTGGATAAGGGTGTCTGCCAAATGCCGTAAATGTAGATCAGAATATCAACTGCAACACGACACCGCCGACCCGATCCATTCGTCAACCTCATGCTTTCTTTATTCATCACTCATGAATAAGATCCCAAGATACTTAAACTCCTCCACCATTGGTAAGGTCTCTCCCTTCATCTGAAGACAGCATCCCAGTCTTTTCTGGGAGAGAACCATGGCCTTGGACTTGGAGACGTAACTGAGATGTTACTTCTAACCCTTAATATCTCATCCACGAAAACCACAAACAAGACAAGATGCCCCCCGAGTCCGAGACCGCCTTAAATGATTTTGACTTAACGCCAAGAATGCACACAAGGTATCGATCCAGGAATACAACAAATGTAAAGACACGTGATCACAAGCCTTCTCCGAATCCACGGAACACAGTTAGAGTGCATTAGAGCGCTCCCATGAGCTCTCTCACAGCCGGGAAACAGCACAGGATTTTAAATTCATCGGAAATCACGTTTAATCGAGTCTGATTAACGATAACGCGTGAAGAAACGATCTGCATCGTTTGCATACACATTCCACTGGTTTCTGTGAGTAAATTACTAAATTAAACACCACAGATGAAGGACATTTTTAATCCCACAATGTGTGTGTGTGTGTGTGTGTGTGTGTGTGTGTGTGTGTGTGTGTGTGTTTTTAATGGCTGGCTAAAGCAAGACAGAAGGTAGAGATGTGTTTTCTGGTGTATAATAAAAACTGGTTTATGACGACTACTCTCTACTGTCTAGATTTCACATAGACTTGCTTACGTAATTCTCATCCCTGGCCTTCTTTTTCATCCTTTCTCTACATTTCTACCCCTCTCTCTCTCTCCCTCTCTCTCTCTCCCTTTTGCGCTCGATCTTTCTCTCATTTTCTCTCTCTCTCTTTCTCTCTTCCCACTCATCTAGCCTTGGTGTTTGTGATTTGTCCTCACTGAGCGCATTCTGGCTCATCCTGCCTGCACAGATTTTTGGCTTTTCCGGTTTTCTGTCCATCCTTCCATCTCTCCGTCTTTCTCTTCTCTTTCTTCCTGCGTGTATACGCCGTCAAACAGTGTCAGGTTCGATTCATGCCCACTCCAACCTCACAAATGTGAGAAAACACTCTCATTTAAATGGTCCCTGCATCTACAGAGGGCATTTGAGTGAAAGCTTTAGAGCTCGGAAATGATTCCAGAGTCTTTCTGTTGGTCGCTGCTGCCCCCTAATGGCAACCGACAAATTCGCCGTAATGAGCTGCTTTCTGCTAAAAGAGGCCACGCCGTGTTGCATCATGGGACGGACACATCGAACCACCACATATGTAACGTGTTGCTATGGTGATCTCTTAGCAGAGAGAGGAAGAGTAAATTCACCATGAATGGCTTGTATATTAATCTTTTTAATTAACAACCAAGTTTCCTACATTACCCACAATGCCGTTGCTGATAGATGCATCGGTGGGATTTATCCTTCGCTTCATCTCTACTTAAAGAGAGAGATGATGCAGCGGCGCTTTAGTCCTTAAGTCTATCCAGCTGTCTCACCTCCTCATCTGTACGCTCTGCTCAAACACATCAGCTTCCAAAGCTTCAGCCTTCACGCTGATACCAGCGTCAACGCCATCGCGCTCGTCATCTCGTACATCGCTAACTAGCCGAGCCGAGTGTCTGCCGTATCGTAAAGCCACACTGCATACCGCGTCCTGCATTTGTACGCTGATTTTTCATTAATAAGACGCCGGAAAATGAAAAGTGACTGAGAAAAGAAGTTTTATTTTTAGCGAACCCTGATCTTTAGCACTACTCTGAGATCGTAACTGCGCTAACACTAACAATAACGTCGCCCTGTGACATCATAGCAACTGCTAGCTTCTCACAGGAATAACAGAAATACAGCACCAACTATTTAGCACCAAATTAGCAGCGGAATCACTAAACACATCACAAGCATTTCAGTACGAACATATTTCAGGATAAACTCGACTCCCGTGGAGTGCGTGATTTAACTGGCCCCAGGGGCCGATTTCCAAACAGCCAGTTTCGCTCGAGATATTTTGCCAGTGGGGTTTGGAACACCAGCAGCCAAGAAATTAATTAATAAAATATTAGTGAGCAGGAATCCAAAATTTAAGGCTCTGATAAAATCATGAAATGCATCTTGACCAGTTCTAGCAGTTACACAGTGTAATATCATGCACTGAGGCTTCTACAGAGCAAACTCTGTGAAACGCCACAAACGCCTCAGGTGCAAAAAGAAAGCTGATCTCTCCATTACGCATCGCATCAAGCCTTCAGGCTGAGTAATATGTGCTTTTTTTAGGCCTCTGTGATAAAACACTATCTTTCCAGCTCGGATAGAAAGCATTCCCTGCAGCCTTTTTAAAGAAGCTGTTCACTTCCTTTCAGAGCTAGACACAATTCTGGGAAATCACAATGACCCGATCCGTAAAGCGGAACACAAATCAAACCGGACGGTCAGTAGAAGAGAAAGAGGCTTTGGGTTCTTTAGACGGTTCTCTAACCTACAAGATGCACCACAAGAGATATTTAGTCGTGTTTATTGCTATTCTTCACTTCAATCAGGTGCATAATGCAACGGTACCGGACGCTAGATGCGACAGTAACCGCGGTTCCGTGAACCCCGGGTGCGGTGTGTTTAACGCCTGGACATTCTCCCGGACGCATACACATACAGAACCACGAGACCTTTACTACAATCTCGTATTATGACGGTGATGTGGTACCTAAAACACGGCAGGGACATTCGTAATTCGTGCTCGCCACCAGGGACGGTGTTGGGAGATGATCGCTGCACTCACACTGTCGGAGGAGGTGATATCAATCTGTCCGTGAAAGAACGGGTCAGAAAGTTGCCCTTCTTTGTTACCAGCAAATTTAAACACGCAATAGAGTGAAAAACAGACAAATCCATAAAATTCACCTCATAAAACAGAAATCAGGTTTTTTTTTTCAGATTTTTGGACAAACTGCTTATATAAACACGTCTACTCTTAAACAGTAGCAAGTCAAAATTCAGCAGAATAATGTTCAGTTCGCTGTTTTTCATCCACTCGTCTGACTCTTTAAGCTCCGCCCACTTGACATACGTCCCTGAAAAGGTTCGTTTCCTGATACACGTGTCAGTTTATTGTGATATACAGTAAACATCGCTTTCCTTTATAAACCTGATCATATCGCATATAACCTCAGTCTCACTAAATAGAGCGGAAGCACTAATTAATACACACAGTGTACTTTTATCTCCTTTTTACTTTTTTTTCTGCTTTGAACACGACTTCAGATGTTCAGGAAATGTTCTGCTTTAGAAGCTTGTTACAGAGGAATTTCTCCAAATGTTCATAATGTTAGTATTTCCTGTATATACCCTCAAAAAATAAAAAGAAAGCGTGAAGGACAGATACACGATTTTCCAACAAATTTTTCTTTTTCTGAAGATTGTCTTCGCTGTAAAATTAATATTTTAATTAAGATCTAATCATCATCCAAAGAATAGAGTATATTGTTTGCAAATTTACTAGACCCAGCCTCATTTGCATAAATAATAATAAATGTCAGTTTTTTTTATTACTAATAAAAATATCAGCAATCAGCTGTCAAAGATTCACTTTCAGCGCGTGGATGATTAAAAAGTTAAAATGAAAAAGTACATTCGGTATTATTTTGTTAATTATTTTGTAAGTTCTCTTAATACTTTTTGACTTTTACTCGCTACATTTCAAATGAAAAATCTCCAAATTATACTTTTTTTTTCAAACTTCACTCCGTTCCTCTATAATCGTATATTTGTAAAGCCATGAAATGACTTTTTAGCTCAAAGGATCAAAAATTCGTAACAAATTTCAGCTTTAACGGATGTGACGGCGTGGACGAGACCTCATTCCCGTCACTGTAATCTACCTGCTGTTACGTACGCCTCGTATCTGCACTGTAGCAGCTAGCTTACTGCAATTAGCGTTCAGCAATTAGCGTTCAGCAGCTAGCTTACAGCAATTAGCGTTCAGCAGCTAGCGTTCAGCAGCTAGTTTACAGCAATTAGTGTTCAGCAATTAGCGTTCAGCAGCTAGCGTTCAGCAGCTAGCTTACAGCAATTAGTGTTCAGCAGTTAGCTTACAGCAATTAGCGTTCAGCAGCTAGCGTTCAGCAGCTAGTTTACAGCAATTAGTGTTCAGCGATTAGCGTTCAGCAGCTAGCGTTCAGCAGCTAGCTTACAGCAATTAGTGTTCAGCAGCTATCTTACAGCAATTAGCGTTCAGCAGTTAGCTTACAGCAATTAGTGTTCAGCAGCTATCTTACAGCAATTAGCGTTCAGCAGTTAGCTTACAGCAATTAGCGTTCAGCAGCTATCTTACAGCAATTAGCGTTCAGCAGTTAGCTTACAGCAATTAGCGTTCAGCAGCTATCTTACAGCAATTAGCGTTCAGCAGTTAGCTTACAGCAATTAGTGTTCAGCAGCTATCTTACAGCAATTAGCGTTCAGCAGTTAGCTTACAGCAATTAGCGTTCAGCAGTTAGCTTACAGCAATTAGCGTTCAGCAGCTAGCTTACAGCAATTAGCGTTCAGCAGTTAGCGTTCAGCTAGCTTGTACCGCCAGCTAGCTAACGTGTGAGAGATTAGGAATAAAGCCATCAGCCTTAGCTAAGCTAACAGCGAATTTTGTGATTCTTTCTTACGCCTGAAGTAACTTTAAGAGTTCGTATGTTCATCTGCTCTGGGTGAAGATTTCAAAGCTTCAGTCTTTATGTAGATGAGTAACTGTGGTGTTTCCGTTCTTTCACCATCTCTAATAAAAAACAAATAACCCTGCTCTCCTGAGAACTATTGACTCTGGAAGATCTCCCATTTATTTTCAGACAGCTACACTTGCTAGTGGACAAAAGGTTAATAGAGGAAGTGAACTCTTGATGCAAATCCAAAAGCATGAAAGCATTAACCGTCTTAAATTAAATGTAATCAATGCGTCCGAAAGAAAGAAAGAAATACGGAGAGCGAGCCGGAATAGAAAGTGACTCAGGCTGTGGAACAGTTTTGGTTGGTGCGCTGCCATGCTTTTGGATCGTCTTCAATGGCTGAGCAGTGCAAGCTGTTGAGTAATTTATTTTATCCAGACTTATTTCCCCATCCAAAAATTCTTCAGCATTCTTCCAAGAACTTCAGCAGTGCCCCATCGCTCTCGTTCCGACAAGCGTTCGGCTATTAACGACGTCTTTCTGAAGAAAATCTCAAATTAATACGCCCCTGTGACCTAACACTTGTCTCTCTCTCTCTCTCTCTCTCTCTCTCTTTCTCCCTCGCTCCAAGATAACGGTGTATCTGTTTTTGTATCCGTATTTAAGCATAAAGTGGGCGTGGCCTAAACTGAACGTATTAACAGAGGTGTTCACACGGTGTGTGAAATCTGTCTCGGACACTGGAGACTCCTTCCAAAGGAGTCTATTACACATGTATAAGAAAGTCCACGGAGATCCACGTGAACATGCCGCATCTTCCCCGGAGATCGAACACATCGACTTGTTCCAGAAACTCGCACAAAATAGTGACACGAGAACTCCTTCCAGAAGCACGGCGAAGTCCCGCCTTTCAGACACTTCGTACGATTTCTTGCGTTCACGTGTTTTTTTTCTGAGGATTTGTAACGAAATGGGTGGATCTGTGCAGACTCATGGCGTCCATTAGCATTCACTGAGCGCGAGATCGAGAGTGCACCGTAAGCCAGCTCGACCCAGGGAACGCCTTGATTTCAGCTTTAACTGAAACTTCTGCTTGCCATAAATAAATCCTTCAGCTGCAGATCCTCAAGGAGGGGAATTTAATTTTGAAATAAAGTGGAGAGTCTGGTCTCAGGAAGAGAGGAATTGATTCAATAAAAACACGAATGTCCTTATTCCATAATTACTAACCTCCAGTAATAACAATAAGAAGAAGAAGATAAAAATCCTTCCTGTTACTAATTTGTATGCCTCAAACACCCTTAAAATATACATCAAATAAATAAAACGTGATCAGTTCCTCCAGATAAATCCATACAAATCCCACATTTAACTACTATTTGGGTTTTTTTTTGAGAAATTCCACTAAAAAGAAACAAGAAGTAACATCTCTGTGTGACAAACAGGAAGGAAGCTACTAAAACAATAAAAAATAAAAACTCCTTTGGACATTTGACCTTGCTGTGACCTTGATCCTGTTCGAATCAATTCCAAAATCTAAATCTGCAGGTCGCAGTGATAATTCCGTATAAATCCTACAAACAACTCAATCTTGAGAGATCGCGCTAACGAGATATCGCGCTAACGAGATATCTCGGCCGTGTTCTTGGACGAACGCAGCTTCTACGATTCTGAGCCTTATAAGTTTACACACTTTACGGCTGGAGAACCTTCCTGTAGCATCGGGCTGCTTTGCCATCCATCTTGCCCTCATCCCTGAGCAGGTTCCAACCGGACAGCATGATACTACCACCACCATGCTTCACTTCATCAGCGATGGTGTTCTCAGGGTTGGGGTTCCTCCAAATGCACACGAGTGAACAGGAACTAACTTGTTTCGAGGATGTTCCACAACACTAAACGGATAAAAAAAATTATTTTTATAAAAAAAAAAAAAACTTAAAAATTGCAGTTGTGTCCAAATCGCTGTGGTATAAGAGGAGTAAAAAAAATTTTTGAAAAAAAAAAATCAAGCAACACCATCATTCATTAGTTTCCTATAAGAGCACATCGCCAAAGTGTTTATTCTATACAGCATGAATAAATTATATAAACGTCATAACATTTCAAATCTGAAAAATAAACCCCCCCCTGCTTCCGTTCCTCCATAAAGCTGATGGAAGCTCATGAAGGCTGGAGAAGAGCGGAAATAAGCGATGTCAATTGATGATAAGCTCAAGGTTTTATTGTCCGTGAAACTTTAAAATGGAAGTCGTAAGCAGATCTTCGGAAATTTAGCTCTGCATTGTTGTAATCTTTCAGACATTACAGTAATTAAACAAGAAGCCGTTCGATCTCAAGTTCCTCGGAGACATTGATCCTCAGAAACGTTCCGCACTTAACTTCTGAATCAATTTCATTCAGCAAATGTATCAAAAGTTTCTCCGTTTTGTTTCAGTTTGCTGTTCTGTGAGCTTTAATCACTAACGAGAGCCAAGATTAAATAGTTCAGCGGCAACAAGGATAAAACAATTGGAGGTGGTGTGCTGTTATAGGAAAATAATCAACACCGCGGTGGGGCGAAACCCTTTAACTGTTACCACCACGAATTTCATCATTTTCTAATAACAGCATGTTTCTGAAGTGTTTCATTCCTTTACTACAGCAATTTGCCTACGATTCATTTCTTTTTTTTTTACTTTATTTATACTTAAATACAAGTTATTTCTTAACGCTTACGTTGCAGTAGTTATAAACAGCCGTTCGCTCACGTTGCAGTAGCTATAAACAGCCGTTCGCTCACATTGGAGTAGCTATAAACAGCCGTTCGCTCACATTGCAGTAGCTATAAATAGCCTTTTGCTCACATTCTCACGTTGCAGTAGTTATAAACAGCCGTTCGCTCACGTTGCAGTAGCTATAAACAGCCTTTCGCTCACATTCTCACGTTGCAGTAGTTATAAACAGCCGTTCGCTCACGTTGCAGTAGCTATAAACAGTCGTTCACTCACATTCTCACGTTGCAGTAGCTATAAACAGCCGTTCGCTCACGTTGCAGTAGCTATAAACAGTCGTTCACTCACATTCTCACGTTGCAGTAGCTATAAACAGCCGTTCGCTCACGTTGCAGTAGCTATAAACAGTCGTTCACTCACATTCTCACGTTGCAGTAGCTATAAACAGCCGTTCGCTCACGTTGCAGTAGCTATAAACAGCCGTTTGCTCACGTTATAGTAGCTATAAACAGCTGTTCATGCACTTTCGAACAAACAGAACGAACAAAACAAAACAAAAAAAAAAAAAAAAAAGGACACGTAACTCTGAGAAAGCACAAAACATTCTTATAAAATGACACTGGAGACTCCTTCCATAAGTGTTTTTTTGTTTCTTTTTTTAAGCTTACGCTGAGCATCCGCCGTGCAGGTCCCCGTCAATGAGCCGTTACTATAGAAACGGTAGCGCGTTAGCACGGGTGCATTGATATAAACGTGATTGCCGTTACGTGAAACGTTAAAGTATCGCTTCAACAAGCGCAACGTCCTGTAGCGACGGTCGAGTTGCGCCAACGTTTCTCCACGTATTAGGTTAATAAGGAATAAGCGCCAGCCCTGTGCGAGTGACCCCTGAATCTCCCATGATCCTTTTCTCCTGACGTGAAAGCACAGAACGCAGGGTTTAGTTAAAAGCTTCATTTCTTTAATGCAAGAATCATTATTGTACATTAACAATTCAATGGTCTCTGCACAGCTCTTTTTTACAATATGTACCACAAGTCTATGTCAGCACCTACTGTTATTTACATTTCATAAAGTTACACCAGAGATGTGCTGAGGAAGAGGAGGGACAGGAAGAAGAGGAGGAAGAGGACGAGAGTGAGAGTGAGAGGAGGAGGAGGAGGAGGAGGAGGAGTGGAAGATTACAGAATGAACTCATGAGAAAAGATGAGAACTTCACAGTAGAAGAAAAAAATTTTTTTTTTTAAAAAGTGATTCAGGGTCACGCTCAACAGAGTAAGTACTGCTTCTGGAGCACTTGTGCCTGCTTCTGGAGCAGCAAAAAAAAAAAAAAAAGAGAGAGAAAACAGAAGACGAGAAATAAAATAAAAATACAAATAACATTGTAAATAATATTTAAAATTAAAATAATAATAATAATAATTAAAAAAAAACACTTGTTTGTCTTTAAGCCGCAGTGTGGTAGCTGAGCCGGGGCAGTGACAGGCGCTGTTTGGAGGAGGCAGGCATCTCTCTCTCACTCACACACACTCACACACACTCACTCACACACACTCACACACACTCACACACACTCACACACACTCACACACACTCACACACACTCACACACACTCACACTTCATACATGTTCACACTAACACACACTCCAAAACAAAAAAAAAAAAACAACAACAAAAGCACACCCCTACAATCATAACATCACTCACACCACTTATCTCACACACACACACACACACACACACACACACACACACACACACGTTTCATCGTACACGCTCGGACATTCGACGCAAACAAAGTGAACTGAAGGTGTGTGCGTGTATGTAGACGTGATCGCGTGGAAGGGCACTTTGCGCTGAGCCTCTGCGTCCCGCTCGGTTCTTTCGGTCGGTCGGAGCGCCGCGCCGGACCGCCGCGAGGTTTTCCCGTTCGGAGTAAGGATGGGAGGATGACTGACAAGTGGCTTTTTAGTTTGTTTAATTTCTCTTAATCTTTCCTTTTGCCTTTTTTTTTTTTTTTTTCTCTCGCTCCCCCGACCCCCTCTCCCCGTCTCAACTCGAGACAGCTCAGATCATCCTATTGCGTTTGTGGGTGGGCGAGTCTGTGATGACATCACCGCACTGGGCGGAGCTCCGCTTGCGGGTGCCGTTGTCCAGGTGGAGCGCCATCTCCTCTGCGATGAAGGTGTTCAAGTCGACGTCGTGGAGACCGTTCCTACGGCGGCCGGGGGTGGAGCCTGCGCTCAGGTGTGTGGGCGATCCCGGTGTTCCGGAGCGCATGCTTATACTCGCCATGGCACCGCTCAGGCCTGGAACACACACACACACACACACACACACACACACACACACACACACACACACACACACACAGAGATGTCCATTATATCAGAGTCACACTGAGTAACAGCGTCTCACAGCGTACGCAGGCATGAAAACGTGTTCGGTTTGGCAAAAACGCAAAAACGTACCGTGCAGAGCGATGGCCTCCCTAAACGGCTGCAGGTCTGTCTCGACGGAAGAGCTCGTCTCCGAAGACGGCGCCATGGCGATTCTGGGCGGAGCCCGCGAGCTCCGTGGGGGCGGGGCTTTGCCGCACAGGAAGCTGATGAGGTCCTCACGCCGGATGGTCCGCCTCCTCTTCTTCACCCAGGCGAGCACGTCCTTGTTGCGTCTCTGGTGGCCGATCTGAATGCCTAGCTCGTAGCTGCGCTGGTGCGCTTCCACGCTCTCTGCGCAGAGTAAAACAGAACAAGTGTTTATTAAAAGAAATTTTTTAATCTAAACCGCTAAATTATTCACAGACGAGCTGCTCAGAGACGTGCTTCATAACTGCAGCTCTACGGTTCCACACACGTACACGGGGTTTTTTAATCTCTTCTTTCCTGCGTTTTGGCTCGGGAAAACGGGAAAACGGAGACTTCGGATCAGACCCGCGCCTGACCTTGAGCGCTAGCTCCACCTCGTCGTCAGCCCACGAATACGCATCCGAGTTTCAGTTTCTTCCGCTTTAGAATTTTCAGCCATGGTTTGTTGTTTTTTTTTCTCGCATTTCGCGTTTTCTACCACTCAGTACGCAGCTCTCGAGGATGTACGTGCAGTGGAACGGTTTACGACACGCCGACGCCACTTACTGGCGCTTCATCACCGCCACCGCCTACTGCGTTTTCACATAGACGCACATATTTTCCGAAAACGTTTTTGGGGAAAATGGAGAGGGTGAAAACATCTGTGTACGTGAGTCTTTATGCTAATACTCAAGATTTCAGCAGCTGCCCTTAGACTTTAAGTACAAGTTCATTTGGAGTTGTTTTTCTTCTTTTTTTCCAGTACAGAGAAAACTTCAACTGCTTGTCGTTCATAAAGCAAAATGGCAGCTACAGTTATTCATTCGCTTGCCACGTGCGTGCGTGTGTGTGTGTGTGCGTGCGTGCGTGTGTGTGTGTGTGAGAGAGAGAGAGGAATCATTTCCGGTGGGTGGAATCGACTCCGGAGTTGACTCTCAGTGACTCGACTCTCGACACACACACACACACACACACACACACACACACACACACACACACACACACACACACACACACACACGATGTACTGAAAAAGTATATTGTTTTAAAGAAACAATATAAAGTAACTGGCTCCGGCATTTTCCATCGGATGAACTCGAGTCTGTCGGTTATAGGCACAACGTCTCTCTCGGAGCTGAATCGTGTGCAGGAGCAAAAGCGAAAACAGCGGAAAAGTGCGATACGATGTCACGTGATACGATGTCACGTGATGCGATGCGATACAATGTGACGTCCATCATCTGTGTGGTGCCTCGGAAGGTTTCGTGCAGCGCGAGCAGCTTTGTGGGAAGATTTTCTCCGTCACGTTGCGAGATCAGACTGAGAGTCAGAGCACCGACCCGAACCACACGTCTGATGCACGGACGTGAATATTAACTCGAAAACAAAAGTTCTTTTCACACCTGAAATATTCACCCCCGAGTCGCTCTAAACCCCGAGGAAACGGAATCCTGGGCGCTCTCGGCTCTCGTTTCACACTGCTCATGCTTTACCCGGGGTCAACAACGAATCCTGGCCCATCGTCTGACCTTCCACACCGCACACTCCTAAACCCCGTGCGCCCGGTTTAAACGCCGGCTCGTCTCGTGCTTTCACATGAAGGAAAAAAAACGGCGCTGTCTGTTTTAAGCCTCCTGAGACGCACAAAGACGACAGAAAGAAAACAGAGGAGCAAATCATACGAACGGCTTTTTGAATTCCTTTGAAGCGTGTATAGTGATGATTGCTGACATCACCGGTGATTACAGCAGATATAATATACATTTAATAACAGGTGCTGTGGAGTGTGTTGAAAATGACAATGTAAAAAACGAACTTTCTGATTCGTGCGTGTGTGTGCGTGTGTGTGTGTACACACTACTGTCCAGGTATCACGCATCCCCGCGTTTACATCAGGCATCTGAAATTTCGCAATGTATACAAAAGCACTTTGGACGAAGGCACGGCGTGCATCCTCGTTCTCTCGCGCGGTCTGATCTCGCTGATGTACCAGACCAAATCCATTCCAGCCAGAAAAGCACCCCGGGGGCTTGAGGCAGCGAGAACAGGCCACAGCGGCGTCTCGGCGGCGTCTGATAAACACGACCGCTCGAGAGGCGCTGACGGGAAAACTGCAACACGTCATCTGTGCGAGAGCTGTTTACAGAAACGCACGGCGGCTTGGGGACGCGCTTTTACAGGAGGGCGATCGACAGCGGGGCGCTGCGACGGCGCCGTTACGAGTCACAGCGCTTACTTTACAGCGGCTGTAAACATCCCGTCCCTCGCCGGCTTCTCGTTTTCGAGTCGGACGTAAAGCTGAAGTTGTTACGGCTTTATCTCCGACGGTTGCAGAGCGCCGACGCTGGAGACTCCTTTCATGAACGCCGCATAAAGGAACACCTCCTTACAGGAAACGACGAGTTTTAAATCCGTTCATCAGCAGCGGATGAGTGAGTGAGTGAGTGAGCTGTTGCTATAGAAACGATAACTGGATAATTTTCCATAGCAGCAGCTTTAATAAACACCTTCTGAGACGTCACACAAAGCTTTAGCGCGTATCGACGGCGTGTTTCGGCCTGCGCGCCGACGGCAGCAGCGAGCACCGTGGCGCCGGTTAAAATTCAAACATCATGAAAATTAAACCGCAGAGTTCAGGAGCGGATCTCGGACCGGATTAACAAACTTCTCTTCTCACGTCGGTGAAGCATTTTTTTTAAAAATAAACAGTCAGGACACGTGCGTTTTTACGAAAATAGTGGCCAGGGAAACGTGTGTGTGCACAGATACGCCTCTTTTTCTTTCGATCCCTGTCTAAAGACAGGTGAAGCTCAACACCAGGAAAAGTTCAACATCTGAGAATTGTGTGTGAATCCGACGTATTTAAAGAGTCACGGAGATTTAAGAAAAAAAGAAAGAAAAAAAAGCTGCGTTTGTGACGAGTTAAAAAGAATCGCTGTGCGCGTTTGCACGCGCTCGACTACTGTTATGCAAACACGCAACGAGACGACGTCATGCCACAAACCAAATCACACGCCAACAGCAACAGCACGTCTTTCACGTGAAGCGCAACTCCGCAGGACCAAACGAGTTTTACGCCGTCGCACCTTGATCCGGTACTAGACTGAGATTATTACTGCAAAATGTTAATTTAAAAAAATAAATAAATAAATAAATAAGACGGGTCATAAAAATTAATTTCGGTTTTATTTAGTTCTGCCCTGAATAAGCGATTTCACACAGCACGTGTTTCCATCTCGTCCACAGGACACAATAATAACCGAATTTACACAAATGAACCAGTTCAGAAGTTTCCACGCACTCGATTGTTAACACTGTGTGTGTGACCTGATGTTTCTCCAGCATCTTCTGCATATGGGGGGTGTAAACTTTTAAACAGGATGATTGGTGTAAATTGTTATTATTGTGTCTTCTGGGAAACACGTAAAGCTCTCTGAAGGGCAGTACTAAATGAAAAAAAATTCGATCTTTAAAGTACATTTTTGGCGCACTTCGATCCGGTTTCAGACGGAGATTATTACGCCGCGTTTTACGGCATCTTTTCCGAATTCTGTAACGTTCTGCTCTCCAGGTCAGATTACACGACGACGAGGTTCTAGCGGTTAAAGAAAACGACTACGTGGTCGATCAGCGTGTGCGGAAAACCTCCTCGCTTTAACACAAACGTTCTTCAAAGTGAGGTCGTTTACGTTTCTCCAGCGCCACTAGCGTATCCGTAGCTGTCTTACGAGTTCAGCGTAAAAAAACGGATTTTCCATATGATGTTCTTTGATCTTTTCCAGTAACCACCAGGTGCTCTGGGCGCTTTTCGGCGAGACGTAGATGCTAGAAAAGTTTACTATTAGAGACCATTTTTAGTGGAAATTTTTTCTGGCGCCGCTGCTAATAAATATATACGAACTGACGTTAATTATAGTCTTTATGGACGTGTCTAACGTTCAAGTCAAACACGCGTATGGATTATATTTCACTTCACCAAACTCAAAACATTTTCCGTGTTTCCGTGACAGAAAGCGAGGACTCTGCGTCAGCGATTCTCGCGAGTCGAGGTGAGAGATTCGGCTCATCAGCTGGTCAAAATTACGCCATTTTCGACTTCGGCAGACGAAGTGGGGGAAAAACGTGTCTATTTTGCTAGCGAGGAGCTAGGCAGCTAGCTGTGCTGAGTGCTGTATTTAGCTCAGAACAGCGAGTCAGTGTTGTAGCGTTAACAAGCGAACGCGTCTGTACGTTGACTGGTCTATAGCTAATCCGCGTAAATACAGTATAACTCGTTCAAAAGGTAAGAAGCGCTGCTGTTGTGTCTCCTGCTGACGCTTTTGATTCTACGTCGCTCTGTAAACTCGTATAATTGGGAAGAATCCCATGGTGACGAGTAGGAATCGCGCTTTGAGGGGGTTTTCTTCGACCGCTCAGAGTCGGGGAATTACGAGTTGTGATCTCGAGTCGAGCGCGGCATTAGTTACGCGAGATGGAGAGAAGGGGGCGGGGCTTCCAAAGGGTCAGTTAATATGTGAACGTTCAAAACACCTGCACAACTGTCAATCATTTTAGATTCACACGCTGATTGGCTCGTCTGGGGTCATAGTGCAGGCTCTTTTTGCGAGAGACGGCTCATGGCGGTGTGGTACGTTTAAGTTTAAGTTAAAAAAAAAAAAAAAAAAACAGATCCTACGCAACATGTACGTCGCCAGGTCTTGAGACCTGGATTAATAAAAATCTCGGACTCCTGGGTGTAACGGTACACTATGCATCTTAAGACCACCATCTTAACTCATGACCAAAGAATTCGTTAGGATGTGCGGCTTGTTCATCCGCACACTGCGTTGTGTTTTTCAACCCAGACATACCTCTATAAAGGTTGGTGACGGCTGTAGCAGCATTTTGAAATGGGACCCACAGAGAAAGCCCCTGTTGCTGACACACTCGATCTGTAAGAGAAAGAAAAGCACAGGAAGTCCTTTATATTTCCCAGAAACACCATGTGTCATCATTTCCCCTGCCTGTTCAGGTTAAGGTTAAGGAGACAGCCGTCGGCTAAATCCCAAATATCCCCCCAACTGGACACCTAGTGCACTAGATAGGGTGCGAGTGTCATTATGTTGTAGTGCAGTCATGTAAGGAGCTGAGAGCTGTTAGAGACACGGCCAGGCTACATGTCCTGGCTCATACACACACACACACACACACACACACACACAAAGGCTCGAAGGAAATGCTCTCAAAAACCGAACAAAAATTCACACTGTTCACAAATAAACCCGCTCTGAGTGAGATGTACACTTTTAGCAGGTAGTAATAATAAAACTTTAAGGATTAAATCTGATCTCTAGGAGGACGACGCCATTTTGTTGGGAGTAGTAGTTTAGTTTTGATCAGATTTCGCACCGTGTAAAGCAGGACTGCGAGCCAAAACAACTTCACTTGGACGAATAAACAGTTAGTTATGAGGTCAATAATAATCATCATCATCTTATAAAGTAGCAAATCGATCCCTAAAACAGAGCAAGGCCAAATAATGACCAGCACTCGGAAGCTGGACTGACCAACAATAACTCCAGCACAAATCGTAATAACTCAGCCGGCTGGCTATAAACCTTCCTTCGCCATTTTGTTTCTTTGCATTTTTTAATCCAACGCTTCTTTGACATGAGCTGGATTTGTTTTGGGTTTTTTAATGCAACCAGAAGTACGCAAATGTGTGTGTTCCAGCTCTGAATAAGGAGAAGGCGATCTGAAAACAGAGATGCTTTCGGCTATAAATTGTCTCAAGTTATTTTCACCCAGAGGAACTCCTCCCAGGACTTCGCCATTTTGTTTCACCAAATGATAGGCGTCAAAAAAACCAAACAAACAAAAAAAAAACGCTTTAAATCATTCATGGCTCTTTAGTGTGACTATCAGAAAAGACATTCTGAACAACACACACACTGTGGATTAATAAATAAAAAAATGTACCAGCTGAGAGTTTATCAATAATCAATAATCAGGCTGTCTAATTAGAGACGGGATTAGCATAAATGCTAGCTAGCTAGCATAAGATAACGTTACAGGGTATTGACTAGCAAGCGACCTTCAGTGTGCATAGACGGGGAAATAATGTTTTAAGGACTTCCAGGACAGAATGTCTGGTTCATTAAGAGTTTAAAAAGAGCACTTTTGTGTCGCTGTGGTTTAGGAAGTTATACAAGGAAGCTACTCGAGCCCTAATGCCCTTTGTTTAGCTAGCAAGCTAACTGGTGTCCAGGTTAGCTTAGCATGCACAGATGAGCGCTCGAGCTCGCGCTTGTTGTGCGTATTATAGTGCACGCGGACCTTTGTAGAGCTGCGCGACCGCCGTGGCGGAGTTTTGGAAGAGATGCCACAGCTTCTGCCGGCTCTGCTCCGGCTCCTCCTCGCTCGGCTCGTCCTGCTCGGCCTCAGCCAGGCACTGCCGCTCCCACTTGGAGAACCAGTGCTCGGGTCCGTGCTCCTGGATCTCCGCTTCTCCCTCCTCCTTCTTCTCCTCCATAACCACTCACCGACTATTGTTTTATATGTCAGATAATATTTTAATATTTATTCCGAAATGAATTCCTGGATCCCGCCGCGGCCTTATCCACAGCTGTTAGGGTTTTTTATCCCCCCCCCCACGTCAAACCCGCGGCTGCATGGCGCATGAAGTCCACCGGTTGACAAAACAAAACGGCGACGCGCAGGCGAGACGAGCGCTCATGAAAACAAGTTACACTTTAAGCCCCGCCTTATTATGTCTCAACCGACTCTGATTCGCTAACACTCAACCATGGGCGTGGTTTAAGAAACCCAAGCCCCGCCTGTATCACCGTTATGGACTCTCATTCGCCAACCTTCGGATGCAGGCGTGGCTTAGCAACAACTTCCATGAAAACAAGTCACAGCTCGAGTCCCGCCTACTTAACCCAGATTCGGCTCTCATTCGCCAACAACCGGATGTGGGCGGGGCTTAACGGCGCTGATGAAAACAAGCAACATTTGCAGCTCTTCAAGCCACACCTACTAGTGCTGGACGATACCGCTGATTTTTATTTATTTATTTTTTAATTGATCCAATGATACCATGAGTAGTATCGCGATTTCGATACTTTAAAAGTATATAAAAAAGAGAGAACATGGTAAACAATTTTCAAATGTGCAAAATTGCAAAGATGATTTATATATCAAGATATATATATATAGTTATGTGAAATAAATAATTTGAGACTGCTCTCTCTCTCTTCGGGTCCTGTGTGTGTGTGTGTTTATATTTTAATGGACACCAAATGTTGGAATAGCTGACAGTTTTATCCTTTTGGTGCCTTTTTTAAACAAAAAAATGCATGATTTATTTAAAATAATAATAATAATAATAATAATAATAATAATAATAATAATGAAAGATCCAAAATGGTTCCTATTTGTTACTGAGATTAAGGTTAAGGCTAGACTTAGGTGTAGTCCTCACAAGGATAGCAAAACAAACGTCAATCCTAGATCGATTTTCAGATGGAAACATGAGGATAGAGAGTACTGATACTTCACTATCGATGTGTGCATCCATATTGTCAGATACAAAGCGTTCATCTTCATCTTCAGTAAGTGCTTTAACCTGGTCAGGGTCGCTGTGGATCCGGAGTCTATGTTAGAAGTGGTGTAATATCTACCAGTAATATTTTCACCCACCAGCAGAGGAAGCTAAAACCCCAACTTCCTCTGCTTCTGATTCTCACTAAAAGCAGGAGAGATGAATCCGTGTGTATACGACACCGCTGTTGGTGAGAAGGTGTTGTTTATTTTTCTATAACAGCGCACCCGTGAAACAAGTTAGTTCCTGTTCTCGCTTACGTTATAGCAGCTATAAACAGTCGTTCCCTCACCAGCCTCTCTTTCTTCTCTCTCTCTTGAAGTTAATAAGATTAAAAAAAATACACAGCTTGTTACATCATGTCACTGAGAAACCGCAGAGAAGCGTAAACTCCTCTGTCCTGAAGATGTCGGAAAACTTAAAGTTACAGCTTCACCTCTGACTGTTACGAAGCGCTGACACTGGAGACTCCTTCCATCAACATGAAATAAACATCTCCTTACTTTAAGAAAAAACATCAACATATCAACGATGACACACGTTTTATGTGGAGCGTCAGCCGTACAAGTCCCTGTGAATGAGCTGTTACTATAGAAACGATAACAGTAATAACCAGAAGCTGCTGTTACAGATAATTAATCAACAAAAATGAATTCAGAATCCAACAGCACTGTGGTGCAATTATAAATTTAAAAAATTGTAATCGCTGGCAAACTGCTGTGCTATAAGAGGAACATACGTATACCACACTTGGGAATGTGCTGTTATTGGAAAATAATCAAACTTTGGAAAACTTCTGATAACAGAAACTCGGCTTCATCACACCACCCTGACGGTGATTCTGACCCTTACCTCTGTTGTCTAAATATACCTTCTGTTTCAGTCTTATTACAAAGCTCACAATGGTATGAAACAGTATGTACAGTAACATGTGATGTAACACACACACACACACACACACACACACACACACACAAATAAGCATAACCTTAGAAGGACTTTGACCAGTTCACACAGCGGTCATGGGCTTTGCTGACATCTGATTTTATTGCTTGGATCAAACTGACTGGAAACCTCACTGACTGTCTTCTTTCTCTCTACATCCTCTGTTTCTCTGTTCTTTCATTCTTCCGTGATGGATCTGTCACCTCTGGGGGAGCGTAATGGCGAGAAAGTAAGTGTGAACGTACCGGGACCGATTTTGTCCTTCCAGAACATCTCTTATGTTGTGAGAGAGACCCAGGGGCCATGTCGCAAGAGAGCACCTGAGAGAGAGATCCTGAAAAATGTCAGGTCAGTGCTAACAGCGCAAGTATGAAGCTTACAGGATGCTTTTTTTTTTTTGTCTATCATCAGTGGTTTGCTCCAGTAGCCTGTCTGAGTGCTTATGTAAAACCATCTATCTAATATATTTCTGTATAAAATGGCCTAAAAAAATCACAAATTAAATATACCTTTATACTTCATTAACTTTCCGCAGATACACACTGTGTACCGGGCTGCATATCTCTGCTCGGGTCTCCAAAAAATAATAATTTAAATATATTTAAACAATATTAACATGTACATTCATTGCACATGGTTTTTCTTTTTGTCATTTAAAAAAAAATGTTCTCCATCATTATTAAAAGAAAATCTTCCTGAAAAATCATAGTTATTATAATGAAGTGCTGCTTAAAAGACTTCGAGCTTCGTAGTAGATTCTGACAGAAAGTCCAGCGAACTTTTCTGATCTTTCCGGAACATAAAAAACCCAAAAACAAAATCTGAGACAATATTTATAGGTAGATATTTTTGTCAATTCTAAACAAAAATTCTCTCTCCCTCCAATTTGAAAAAGACATCATTGTTCTGAAGGATAGTTCCCTAACTTACTCAGTCGCATTAGATAGAAAGCTTTCCAGAAAATTCCACATGGCTTCAGGTTGAGATCGATGATGAACTTGAGTGAGAGGAACTGTACAGGTTCAGATGAGCTCAAATGAGCTCAAATAATAAAAAAATCAAACAAAGCATAATTAAATTATGAATAAATATATGCTGACTTGTCCAGAACATGTGTGAAAAGCGTGGTAGGTTGGACAGGGCTGATGACACTGGAGGCAGGGGTTTATTATTCTCTTTGTTGTTATCAGATACAAACAAGTAAAAAAGAAAAAAGAGCCTGGCAGCCTACTAAACGAGGAAAAATCAGATAAATACGCTGCTGCAAGCGGCACACAGGTGTAAACAATCATTCATTACAGGCTCATTCTCTGGTGTTAAATGGCACTTCATTAAATTTTGTTCATTTTTGCTCATTTACAGTGTATTCATTTTACAGACTCAAAACAAAGTACATGTGAAGTAAAATGCATTGCAAGCATAATGAGAAGCTGAGAAGAGCATGTAGAACTCGAACTCACAACCTGCTGGTCAATCACAGCAATACCAATGCCTCCGTTTATATCCATGTGGATTTATGTTATAATTATTGTCCTTTTGGTTCTGCATAACCAATCACTATCAGCCTCAGTGTGTTTGTTTCGTTATTGATTATTTTAGTGGCATCATGAAGATAGGATTGAACGCCATCATGGGGGCAACAGGAAGTGGCAAAACCTCGTAAGTTTAAAGTTCTTTCAAACTTAACATCAATGCTATGCTCAGTACTTGGTAGGGCATGATAAGATTTTAAATCAATACCAATTACAATCGAATTTAAAAAAAATATCTAATATATTGTGTCCTAATATCTATTATATACCATATAAACAATATTGATGGAAATACACACACAAAACTCCCTTCTCGTGTTTTAATTGCAAGAAAAATGTATTTGACGAAAAGCTACTTAGATGTACTTTATGTAATGTAAAATTTACAGTGCTGTGCATAAGTATTCACCCCCTTTGAACTGTTCCACATTTTGTAGTGTTACAACTGGGAACTAAAAGTAATTTTATTTTATGAATCTACGCAAAAAATAATTAAGTTTTGGGGGGTCAGTATCCAGTGATCTCAGTATAAATACACTTGTTCTTAGAAGAACCCAAAGGTTGTAACAAACAGGATCATGAAGACCAAGGAGCAATCAAAATAAAGTTCTGGAAACTTATCAGGTTTTGGTTATAAAATAAAATATCCCAAACTTTGAACATCACACATTAAATCCATAATTTAAAAATGGAAAGAATATGGAACAACCAAGAAAGCCATCCATCAAAAGTCAGTGACCAGGGAAAGAGGGGATTTGTCAGAGAAAAAACCCGGAAGCCAAGGGTTTCGCTGAATATGATGCTACCACCACCATGCTTCACGGTATTGGGTTTCCACCAAACGTATTGCTTTACACCGAGGCCAAAAAGTTTTAGAAAATTTTACTCTCATCAATCCAGAAAACCTTCTTGCTAAGTCTCCAACACGTCTTTTAAAGCAATGGGGGTGAATAATTATGCAATCGCAACGTTTATGCTTTTTATTTGCAAATAGTTTATCAAACTATATTGATTTCCCCCCACATCGTTATTAAGGGATATACTATATATTTTTATCCCAATGAAGTCCATTTCAGCTTGTAACACTACAAAAGGTGGAAAAGTTCAACTGGTTATATATATTTATGACACTGTAATATAAAATACAGCAACTGAGCCAAGCACTTCATTAATTCATTTGCTGTGCTTTTCCTAAAACTGTTTCGACACAAACAGACCATAAGAGTACACATCAGGGTGTGTGTGTGTGTGTGTGTGTGTGTGCAGACTTTTGGATGTGATCGCTGGCAGGAAGGATCCTCGTGGTTTACGATCGGGTCAGGTCTTGGTCGATAACAAGGTTGTCACTTCTGAACTGCGTCTCATCTCAGCTTATGTTGTTCAGGTGAGGGAGAGATCTTTCAAATAAACTTTAGTCACTCGATTGATTGCTGGATATGCAATATTGTAGGTGCAGCACATCCTTTAGAACATGTTATGAGATTCTAAAAACCTGCTTTTTAAAGAAAAAACATGCTAGAAGAAAAAAAAGAAATTGTATTTCTACACCATTATGATAAACTCCAGAAAGTTAAAGTTAAACTCCACCTTGAGACACAGTAAATATGTCCATACTGAACAACCTAAGCTGATCTGCTCGAGCAGAGTGTTCAGATCTCACAGGATGTGAGAGAGCTAGACAGCTTAAAGGACTAAAGCGCCGCTGCATCGCTCTCATTAGGCAGAGATGAAGGTGAGGGCTAAATCCCTCTGCAGCACTACGGGTAGGAAACTGTTAACCAAAGTGAGAAGTGAGGAACATAACTGATATATCTCCTTGTGTATAAGGACGACATCCTGATGGGCACCCTGTCCGTCCGAGAGAACCTCATGTTCTCCGGAAATTTGCGATTGCCACGCCATCAATACTCCACTTCCGAAAAACAAAAGAAAGTGACGAGCGTTATCCATGAGCTGGGCCTGGAGGACTGCGCTGACACCAAGGTACAAATCTGCACGCTGCCCTTCATAATGAAGTGTGTTTCCGTTTAGTGCACTTTTTCTTTCTCTTGTTGTTAGATCGGTACCGAGTTTCTGAGAGGTGTGTCTGGTGGAGAGAGGAAGCGTTGTAGCATAGGCATGGAGCTCATCACTTCTCCGTCACTCCTTTTCCTAGACGAGCCGACTACTGGACTCGACTCCAACACGGCCAACAGCATCATAGCTCTTCTGCACAGGTACCACAACATGGGCCATGGAAAAATGTCTTGAGCTTGTCACATACTAGCATGTCGTCTTTCTCTCTCTTTCGCCCAGACTGTCCCAAAGTGGCAAGACGATTATTTTCTCCATCCACCAGCCACGTTACTCCATCTTCAGACTCTTTGACCACCTGACTCTGCTACACAAAGGAGAGTGTGTCTACGCCGGTCCTGCTAATGACGCCATTCGGTACTTTAATGACATGGGTAAAGGTCATTTACACTCACACGGAAACAAACACAAACTCACTGTAATGTTTCTACAAGGAACGATTTATTGTGGTTTTTTAATGATAAGGCTATGAGTGCGAAGCTTTCAACAATCCTGCAGATTTCTTCCTGGACATCACAAATGGAGAACTTTCACCTTCAGTGCCAACAGGTAAATTATTAGCTCAAAGTAGAATTTCATCTAATTAATCTGCTAAGCTAAAAAATCATAAGAAAAATTCACAAAATTATTTTAGACTAGGGGGTTCATTTTTACGCATTCAAAAAAGTATTCGACTAGTCGTCTTTTTCGTAGTTAAAACAAAAACAATTTCGTGACATCGTTCATTTTAAGCTGTTTAATTGGCGTAGCAAAGAAACTACACTTCAGTTAACACTCTTACATACGCTACAAATTACATTTCCAGCTTCAATGCTATACTGTTAACGATAAAAGTAAATAAAGTACTGCAATAAATAATAAATCTGTGCATATTACACTAGTTCTTAAAATGCGCTCATGTGGGTGATGTGGTGGGTCTGGTGAAATCGTTGATTCTGAAACTCTTTAGCGTAATGATGGAAAGAGGATGCGATGTCTAGAGCAGTGTCTGGGAGGCTAACTAGATGAGTTAACTAGCTAAACCAGCTGAGACGGATTGGATAGTGATGCGCAATACGCGGCTCTGAAAGGGCTCTCATACACAGCGCCGGTCACAGCTCACTCTGCTCACTGTGCACAGGTTTCATTTCTATTTTATTTCATTTTAAAGGACAACAGAAATAACTGCGGAAGGAATGATTTCAGGTCAACGTTCCATCAAACCAAAAGAACATTTCTAAAAAAAAAAAATACGACTTTTCCCAGCTTACAGTTGGCTTTATCTAGTCTGAAATATTTTCGATTAAGGAAGTAGTCTTAGCTGCTTTCTTTACCGTATGACTCGTGAATGTTTCAGGACTCTATTATATTCAACCGCTATCTTAGAAAGATGTTTCAGATCATTTCTACACTTTCCGCTGTGTGTGTGTGTGTGTGTGTGTGTGTGTGTGTGTTTTCGATAGATAAATCCCTGGCGGAGCTTTATAGAGATTCTCAGGATTATGCTGCACTCACAGAGGAGCTGAAGCAAATCACATTTCCGTCTGAGTGTATAATCACAGCGAAACGATCATCACCATCTTATGTAACACCGTTCTTCTATCAGGTGTGTGTGTGTGTGTGTGTGTGTGTGTGTGTGTGTTGGGGATTCATTAGTGAATCATTAACTGATCCTTTCCTTTATCTGAGATGACCACATCTTGAACTGGAGTTATCAAAATGCCCCAGGTGTGTCTGAGGTCATAAATCTATAAATGAATTATCTGCTGTGTGTGTGTGTGTGTGTGTGTGTGTGTGTGTGTGTGTGTGTGTGTGTGTGTGTGTGTATGCATGTGTGTGTGTTTTCAGTTAAACATCGTGTCCCAGAGGACGGCGCTGAACCTGTTGAGGAATCCGCAGACCTCTTATGTGCAGCTGGCGCTGAACATCCTGTTTGGAGTGATGGTGGGACTCATTTACTTTCAGATGCCTCACACGCTACCTGAAGCCCTGCAGAACAGGTATACGTCCATCCTTCTGTCCATCCATCCGTCCATCCATCCATCCATCCATCCATCCATCCTTTCTGTCTAATCCCATCTAATCCCATCCATCCATTAATCCATGAAAAATCACCTGTTGGTCCGTCAAGTCAACCACAAAGCTATGGAGGAATATTTCTGCCTAGAAATAAATAAATAAATAAATAAATCAGTAGATAGATAGATAGATAGATAGATAGATAATGAAACATTACAATAAATAAATAATATATAGATAAATAATAAATAATAGCATAAATATATTTCACTGTTCATTCATTTCTTCATTTTGAGTAACACAGAATGCGCCCTAGCGTTTTTCACTTCTCCGTTCTGATTGGTCAGAAGGTGTTGATTAGTTTGCTGAAGCATTAACTGCAACCATAAACGGATAAAAAGTATGACGTTTCTTTCTTTCTTTAATAAACACCAAAGTTGTAATTGTAATTGGCAAATTCGCTGTGGTGTAAGAGGCATAAAACACTTCAGGACGTGCCGTTACTGGCTTCGTGTCGCGTCACATCACACCCCGCCGTCGGTGATTGTTTTCCGATAACAGCACACCCCCAAGTGTGTTAGTACGTTCCTTACGTATCAGTAAGAAACAGTAAGAAAACATGGGCATTATGAATGTTGTGAGAGCATCTACACAGTGAGTGTAACCGTGTGTGTGTGTGTGTGTGTGTGTGTGTGTGTGTGTGTTGATTTTAGAACCGGAGCGTTCTTCTTCCTCATCATCAACATGGTGTTTGGAAACCTGTCAGCGGTGGAGCTCTTCATTAACGAGAGAGCGCTGTTTGTGTGAGTGTGTGACATTTTAATGACTGAATTTGGGTAATTTTCACCACATTAGCTCGCAGTAAGTGGTGTGTGTGTGTGTGTGTGTGTGTGTGTGTGTGTGTGTGTGTGTGATCCTCAGGCATGAGAACTCGAGCGGCTATTACCGAACCTCTGTGTACTTCCTGTCCAAAGTGTTTGTAGATTTAATACCAAACCGCATGATACCTATCCTTGTTTTCTCCGCCATCGCCTACTACATGATGGGTGAGTAAACGATCCGTAATAATTTATCCTAATAACTTTTATTTACTTATGTAATTTATTATTTTTTTACTTTGTACTGAAAATCTGCTACATGGATCTAATTCTTTTTGTATTATTTTTATTTATTTTATCTGCAGGCTACCATTTTAGGTTACATGGATATATTTATTAAATTACAAAATGAAATTATTTCCATACTTCATAGCAGGTTTTATTATGCATATAGTATATATACTGTATACATCTCAGATGAAAATCAGTGATGACGTGGGGACATCTTTGGCGAGTCCCTACGAAAAAAACCCCCAGCTTTTTAATTAATTAAATAAATAAATAAATAAATAAATAAGAGACGAAATGTTTTGTTTTCGCTACTGAGGTTAAGGTTAGTGTTAAATTTCGTTGTTCAGGCATTAATTAACTGCATTAATAATTATGTCAGGGTAAGGTCCTCATAAGGGTGGTATAGCGTGTGTGTGTGTGTGTGTGTGTGTGTGTGTGTGTGTGTGTTCAGGGCTAAAGCCAGCGTTCGTGGCGTTTCTGTGTTTCTCACTGACCCTGTCTCTGGCGAGTCTGGCGGCGGTCAGTCTGGCTTTCCTGGTCAGTGCCAGCGTGAGCTCCTTCGCCATGGCCAACGCTCTCATCGCGCTGCCCTTCGTCTTCATGATGGTCAGCGTTTTTATCACTCAGCTTCCACTTTTGTGTTATATTCATTATAAGACTAAGATACCCATCCTCCTGGTATAAAATGGCAGGTATTCGGCGGCTTCCTGGTGAATCTGAACGCCATGCTGAACTGGCTGTCCTGGCTCAAGTGGATCAGCATCTTCCGATACGGACTGAACGTAAGGAAAGAGGGATGAGAAAGAGGAGAATGGATTCTTATTTGTCAGACGCTTTCATACATTTTCAGTATAAAAAGGGTGATAGTTGTGCCAGGAACACACACACACAAAGCCACAAATACAAGCTGTGGGGCTGTGTTGTAGCTAACAGAAGTGCAACTACGCTTCTAAACATACTTCTAAAATTTCATTTAAATGTGGCACTGCAATGTTTACCAACGTTGTCTATAATATTCAGCAATCTTGGTGAAATTCAATATTTTAGGTATATATCCCATTTTATATATATATATATATATCAGATATCTCATAGCATTTTTTGGAAGGAGTCTCCAGTGTCAGTGCCTTGTAACCACCAGAGGTAACGCTGTAACTTTAAGTAACATAAGTGTTAACAGGAACTAACATCAAATTCAACTAGAAACGCTAGAAAAACTAGAAGAAAGTATGACGTTTCGTACATAAATAAAATGTTACATAATGTAAGAGGAAAAAATGGTGTAAGAGGAATAAAACACTTCAGGATGTGCTGTTACTGGAAAATAATCAACTCTGTGGCGATGGTAACAGTAACTGCGCCATGTTTTTGTTTTCCATATGTGCATTTTCCTGCAAGAAACGCAGTTCTATCCGTTTGCTATGAAGAACATTATGCTGATTATGTATTACGCAGTATTATGATTGTATTCTGTGTTTCCAGGCGGTAACCATCAATGAAATGACAGGACAGGTGTTTTACAATAACGCTTCCAGGTACGTACTTGCCTTAAAATCAATCCCGAGCAAATATTCGTAGGAATCTTGCAAAAAGCTATCGCTGCTCGAGCGAGTCATCGCTTCACCTTAAAGATGCAGTCTGTCATTTTTCATTGTATTTTTAAACCTGTTCAAATCCTAGAAGCTCAAAGATACCTTAGACAAACATTGATTTGGAAAAATCTCCCAAACATCCAACAAAAAAGATTTCCGTACTGTGTACTGAACACACCGGAATATTCTTGATCAAAAAGCTTCTCCTTTCCTCGTTTCTTAATTCCTATGAGCCCACGTTAAGAATTTCAGAATTAAGGATTTAAGAATTTCAGGGTCACGGCCTGAAGGATGAGGATCGTGGAATCAAGCAGGCATCACTTAGGGTTTTAGGATGCACTACTAGTTTTAACAGGGGAGACGGAGCTGGTTGAGAGGAAGGTGAAAGCTTTCAGGTAGCAGAAGGCACTAAAAATGACAAACTGCTCCTTTTTGTCTCGAAATGTGGTCATTTGATCGCTTCTGCCCCACTAGCGAGCTCTCCCCTACCACCCACCCGCTATCGATGCTACACCGACACGTAACACACTCGCAGCAAAGTGCTATCCGCCCTCTTCCGCATACACGAGCACACAGACCCCGGCGATTGGTTAGTGGGAATGTATGCCCCTCCCACCCAGAGAGTTGGCTCAATCAGGCGCCTACAGCCGATCGTTATTTTGTGCTTCGCTCGCAGTGAAGGTAGACGCGCCGCATGAATAAGGAGTGTTTTTATCGCAAGCTTGAAGACGCATTTGAAAACGGATCGCTCCTAGACCTTAAATCTCTTACAGCATTTAAATGAAACGCTGTGATGAATTGTACTGAATTGCGTGCATTCTCCGTTGCTGAAGGATAACAGGAGAGATGTATCTGGAGGCTCAGGGACTCGACTACAGCGCTTGGGGGTTCTGGCAGAATCACGTGGCTTTGCTGGGCATCGTGGTGGTGTGTATGACGCTGGCCTACGTGCAGCTCCTCAGGATCAATCGCTGGAAGTGACGGAATTACGAAACCATGAGGAAAAGTAGAAATAAAACCGTTTTCGGTATTGACACTACTACACCAGCGTTCGACGATCCACTCAAATTCACATATTACATTTAAACTTATCAAACAGTTCCTTGTGTTTATTTGCCAGTTTTGAACATCAGCTATAATTTCAACGTTTGACTAAAGAAATCGTGAATCATTCCCATCGTTTTGTTTTTGTTATTTTTGGGGTTTTTTCAATGAACTTGTGTTTTATACATAAAGCTAAAAATAGCTGTAAGCCTCTTTAACAATAAGAAAATTAAATTACACATCCCTTTCCCCAGTTTTTTTCAATTATTTTTTTTCATTATAATTATTTGTGATGATTGTTTAATAATTTATTTAATTATTTTTAAGGTAACTTTATTTAATCTTTGACCCTCCTTGTCTTGTAGTGTGGAATTAGTGTGCTTAGTGTTTTCTTTTAGTTTAGTGGGGTTTTTGTTTTTTTTATTACTACCCTTTTTTAAAAATACAAAACATTAAAAATTCATTTCACTGTTTCTGATTTGTTAAAATGTTTAAAATGAACTTTGTATACAATCTTAATGAAAAGTAAAAA
>CM074999.1:818871-842836 GCA_037576825.1 Pangasius krempfi
TTACTGCGCGTGCATGTTAGCATGCTAATCTCTGATTACTACGACTGCATGTTAGCATGCTAATCTCTGATTACTGCTCCTGCATGTTAGCATGCTAATCTCTTATTACTGCTCCTGCATGTTAGCATGCTAATCTCTGATTACTGCTCTTGCATGTTAGCATGCTAATCTCTGATTACTACGACTGCATGTTAGCATGCTAATCTCTGATTACCGTTCCTGCATGTTAGCATGCTAATCTCTGATTACCGTTCCTTCATGTTAGCATGCTAATCTCTGATTACCGTTCCTTCATGTTATCATGCTAATCTGCTAAAACTGCTTGTTTTGCTATCTTGAATGAGTTTTATCCGTGAGTCTAAGAATTTCCAAATGAATCTTGACTAGCGAAAGATAGACAAGCCACACAGAGAGCTAGTTTTGAGTTTGACTCAAGCTTTATTTGGCTCTGACTTTACAAATGCATGAAGACAGAAAAGCAAGGAGCATTGCTGTTTTACTTTCCTTCAGAAAGGCACCGATCACTTTTCCTCACGTACATTCACACGATTTTATTAAAGCTTTCAGACACAGCAGCACAAATGAAACCAAGGTTTAAACTCCACCCTGAAACACTTATGAAACCCTTTAAACATGTTTATATTGAAATATTTGTGATTCTGCTGCTAATTTCAGTTGTATTTTGGTTGGTGCTGATTTTTTCGTTACTCCTGTGAGAAGTTAGCGGCTGGTTGTGTGTCGTGATGATGTCACATCGTTATTGTTATTGCCATAGCTAGCGTGGTTACAATGATGTTGAATAGCAGAAAAAACTAACAGTCACGTTTCGCTTTTAGCTTCTGAAAACACCTTTTTTTCACGCACCATTTTCCAACAACGTTCAGCATCATCCAGCGTAGAAGTGACGATGGCTAGTTAGCGATTTACGAGATGACGAGCGCGGGATTAGCGGTAAAGTTGAAGCTTGTGTGTTTGAGCAGAGTGTGCGTATGTCACAGGAGGGGAGAGCTGTGTTTGTGTGTGCGTTTGTGTGCGCGTTTGCGTGTGTTTGTGCATGTGTTTGTGTGTGCGTTTGTGTGTGTTTGTGTGTGTGTGTGTTTGTGCATGTGTTTGTGTGTGTGTGTGTTTGTATGTGTTTGTGTGTGTGTGTTTGTGTGTGTGTGTGTTTGTGTGTTTGTGCATGTGTTTGTGCATGTGTTTGTGTGTGCGTTTGTGTGTGTTTGTGTTTGTGTGTTTGCATGTGTGCGTTTGTGTGTGTCGTCAGGAAAACGCAGGTGAACAGCAGTGTTTTCTAGAACTTTCGAAGTCTCAGCACTGCTATTTAAAACACGACCTCATTACACCAGCCGCCGTTGACGCTAAAAGCGTTTCTGGTTCAGGACACAGTCCTCGTCTCTGAAGGACAAGCTGCTGATTTACGCTCACATCATCCACGGCTTTTAACAGTTAAGGTGCAGTTCTTAGTGGCTGAGGATCTCTGCCTGTTACCCATAAAGCATTGCGTTTGCGTTTCGTATCGGTATTTCCGTATTTCTGTAATTCTGCCTGGATTTTGAAAACATCTGGATGGCAGATGGGGTTTATTCTGTAATATGATCCATGTCTTTAAGGTTAATACTGCGAATAAATATGCGATGAGGCTAGTCATGATTTTTGACATCAGCGACTGACTCTTTGTGTGGCGGTCTGGGAAAACCCATCGGATGCGAATTTTTTTCTCTCCCTAGAACATACTTTGACTCCTCAACCTGTGAATACATTTCACAAAAATGGTCCATAAATGTTTTTATTTACTTATTTACTAGCTACCTGCTAGCTAAGCGTGATTATCTCCTACAGTTGAACGTCACGCTTTGATTTTTACGCAGTAAAAACAAAACGGTTGTTTGTAAGTGCGAAACGTATTAAACTAAAAATACAACAGCAAATCAGAAAACACAACAGCAACAACAACAACAAAAAAACAAAAATGCAACAAACACAACAACCTGAACTCAGAACGGAAAGGGGCGGTACTAACGGAACACTTTTCAGAACTTTATACGTTAGAAAATGCCAACATTTCACGATGCGAGTTGTTTTCTCAGACCACCACACACATGGAAACTTTTATTTAGAAGCAGCAAGTGTGTACTAGCACCTAGTTTACAGTAAATCTTTTAAACATCGTAGATACTGTACATGCAGAATACTTCTGGGTGAAATGGTCCACACCATGACCAGCCCAGAGACGCCATTTTACCGTCATCTACAACAAGTCAGGCTAGCGTTAATCTCTGCAGCGGCAGCCAATAGGATGATCCGGTGCTGGTTAAAGCATTTTCCCACTTTGTAGGTAAATATGTCCGAGATGATGGATCTGTTAGGGATGTAACTGAATAAGAACTGAGGAAGAGCTCGAATGATGTAGCTGAGGTTGAGGAACTGTTCACAACCCATGATGACACTGCTCACATTTCTACATCTGGCTTTCTTACATTGTTTTCCAGTGGCGTAGTTGTAGGTGTCATCTTTAAAAACGCTTTCCGTTCAGGCCACGCCCACTTCAGGTTTAAATCCGAATCGATATACAGATACTGACAAAGACAGCGACACAGTGGCGTTACACCCCCTAGGATCCATGTTGCTTCTATTTTACAAACTTTTAAAAGATGGCGATGAGAGTTTTAGGTCAATATAAGCTCCGTAAGCTTTTAGTGTACACAACGTGTAGCTAATAAGAACTATTTTTCCTAGCTAGTTATTTATACAGAAATATCTTAGTGTGCAGTTCATCTTTTTTGTGTAGTGTGCTTTTTTTTTTATGAGATTAAATCTGTGCTAGTTTGGTTGCTTGTGCTTTGTATTCATATTACGTATCATACTTTTGTACTTATAGCGTCTACAAATGTATATCAATGTCCTTTGTTCTTAAATAGTTGACATGACAAGATACGAGAAGGCTATAACCGTACGTACACACTAGCAGGCGATAAGTGTTGCTTGTAGTTTGTCTTTTATGATTGTGTAGCAACCGCTACTGTTGTCATTTGTGGGCGTGGCCTGTCTAGCTTTTTTTTGTTTGGTGAAATGGTAGTAGCTATATATAGCTATATCTAAAGTTAAACTAAAGATAGTTTATGCTTTATGCGTTACGTGCTCAGTCTTGTACTAGCTTCGTTCTTAGGGCGTTTTCAGACCTGTAGTTCGTGCTTTGTTCCAAAACCAGGACATAAATTGTTACAGTTTTTGTCTTTGGCTCGGTTCACTTTCACAAGGCAACAAAAAAGCGTAGCGCGAGTCATATGTGAGCAAACTGTCCTCTCATTGGTCAGAGTGCACCTGTTTGTGTTCCTGGGTTCCACTCATCACGATGGAGAGACAGCAGCTCCGTGAGCTCATTGCGGCTTTCTTTCTGGCTGTAGTTATTATAATTTATCAGTTTGAGCGGGAATCAATGTTTGGATTGATAGCATATAAACACAATTTGAAACATTTATGGTCATGTAAATTATGTGTTTACTGGTTTGGTCCCAAGAATTTTGTCCTGCTCATCGAACCAGGGAAATTTGTCTTTTTCATCTCCAGAATTTTGAGTCCTGCGAAATGAATCTCGAAAATTAATGTACTGTTGACGGAGGTTTTTTTTTTAGCCTTTGTGTGGCACTGTTCCACGGAGTGATTAAAGCACAGCTCCTTGAGACGCTCACTAAACACCTTGTAAACCTCAGTGTTTTTGAAAGTTGTTCAGAAGAATGTTAGACCAAATTCCAGTGAGGCATTTTACCTCGTCTTTGGTCCAAGTTTAAATTAAACCGTAATTCATGTTGCGAGCCATTAACAAAACACACTTTTTACATAACGCAGTTCCCATCATGCACTGCTATCCAGGTTGGTTCGTTGGGTCGGACTGCTTTCAGGTGGTCTCTGAGCGCGATCGCCGTGTTCATGTATGTCTAAACGAACCGAGCCAAGGGAGAAAACGCACCTGGTTCCGAAACAAACGCTCGAAACAAGCCAGGTGTGAAAACGCCATTAGATTAGATTAGCAAAGTGAGCTAGCTGTACTAGCTACATGCACTCTGCTATTTCTTTCCAAGCTTTATTTTTCTTCTTTATCTTCTCTACAAACGGTTAATGAGAGATTAGGATAAGAAGATGTTTTTTTCTCGTTTTTGAGCATCAAGAAGTACGAACTAACTGCAGGTAGGAACTAAAGTGGAAATCTGTCAGACACATAGGAAGAAAATGAAGTCGCCTGTCACTTGCTAGTATGAACGTAGGGTAAGACACTTTCACAGTCAGGTGTGTGTGTGTGTGTGTGTGTGTGTGTGTGTTTTAGTACTCCCACAGCGTAGCATTAGCGATACCCTGTGCATTAGCCTTCAACACCCCAGCATGGTCTCCCTTCAGATAAAGGCCCTGTTGTGTCTTAATGGCCACTCGGTTATAATCACAGAACTCAAACAGGAAGTAGACCGGAGTGGCGCTGCTGCTCACGACTACACCATCAGCCTCCACCATCCAGTACTTCCCTGTAGAGTCTAAAAGAAAGAGAGAGAGAGAGAGATGAAGAGATGGAGAGAGAGAGTGTGAGTGGTGATTTGCCTTCAGGCTCATTGAAGCCAATAGACGCTAAGCTCTGAGCACAAATGTTGCTAGCATGAACTTTGTTTTGATTCTGCCTCCATCTTATCATTGGTTTGTTTCTCTAGTGTGTGCACCTGTTCTTTGTTTCAGCCCGTAATTAATTTGGTTATTTATACCATGTTGTCTCTATTCTTCTTTGCGAAGTCTTGCCAAGTGTATCTAGCATTTCCGAGTGTTGTTTCTTGTCTTTTCTACTATTTTCTGGTTTTCTGACTAGTTCTGGTGTTACACTTACTTTAGTATTGATTATTCTTCTTTGTGTGTATTGATCCATGCATTAAACCTCACACCGCATATACACACTTACATCTTGCCTCTAGCCGCATGTTACAGTTGAATTAGGCTAGTTTATTTTACATTAGCCATTTGAAACAACTAGTAAAGTAAAACTCAGTAAAAACCAACATGGAGGAAACAATGAACCAAAAAAAAAAAAAAACAACGTAAAGCCTTACCTCGGAGACAGTAGGCATTGTTATTATACTCTAACTGGAAGACGTCGTAGGAAGAGCGGTTGGAGTCCAGAGTTCCGGTGCCTTGCTTACGACAACCGATGAATCCGTCTTCCCCACGCAGAACTATTAACGGCCTATTAATGAGTTTCAAAACAAACTCCTCCTGTTCACCTAGGGTTAGGGTGACACAAACAACATCGATCACAACATGGTGGTCACTAGCCATGCTTCCAGAGCGACGCGATTTTACGTAGTGCATTTACACAATATACTTCTAGGAACGCTCTGAACACTTAAAGAACGTTCAAGAACATGAAATGCTAGGTTTAGTAGCTAAATGAAAAGTTTTAATGAATGCCATCTAAAGACAGATCAACTACTCAGCTAGCTAGCTTAGCTAAATCTCTAGTGCTGCCAGTTGATAACTAGTTAACTTGAGCTAATTATGTGAATATTTTTTATTTGATAAGTGGTTTAAATGACAAATTTTCTCTGGAAAAATTAGATTAGCATTTTTACAAAACGTGTAATTTGTCCATGTAATTTTTTAACTCATTTTTTTTTGTTCCTGGAAAAGTAATCAAAACACTTTTAATAATTTTTTCTTTTAAAATCAGTGTTTAAAATATTGCAATATTTGGTATTGAAAAATATTGATCAAGGAATTAAAAATATATCGTTTTCATGCTAATTGAATCTTTTACATGACTCAGACAAGCTAACGAGGCTAGTTAATGAGTGTTTAGGAATTCGTTAAGCATTTCCATTGAGCTAGTTAACCTTCATAATCTCATGTGAAACCTCTCAGTCCTCAGTGATGCTGTAGCCACTTATCCGCTTAGCGTTATTAGAAAGTTATCTGCGGAAAGGATGGAGAGTCATCGCCATGCTGTTGGCGTTTTTTTCTTGCAATTTTTAAATTCATTCCAAATTATTTGGTGAAAAATTTTTATTGCTGGAATCCGATGGAGGAGTTACAGAGAACAAGAGAATGAGATTTCTTGATTTTAGGAGGGCAAGCATTTGTCTGCTGTTAACAAAGTGTGTTCACTCCACACACACACACACACACACACACACACACACACACCTGCACAGTCCACGGAGGCTGCTAGCTGGCCGTTCTTCTTAGCTGCTAAGTATTTGCCGTTACTGGCCTTGAGGGTGACCTTCGCTCCTTTCCACTCCAACTCAAAGAAGCAGCTGTCTGATCTATAATAAATGAGTGCAGTGATTAGCATAATGCTTATGTAAGGAATAAAACACTCGGGGGGTGTGCTGTTACAGGAAAATAACTATTGCTCGTTGATGGTAAGATGGAGTTATCGTTACCACCCTGAAGCGGATTCGTTTTCTAAAGCAGCGTGTTTATTTATTCCTCTTTTACCACAGCAATTTGCCAACGATTACAATTTTTATTTATTTAAGAATAACATGATACTTTTTATCTGTTCACGTGTACGTTGTGGAAGGGCAGTGAAGCAAGTTCGCTCCTGTTCTCATTTACGTACATTATAGCAGCTATAAACCTTCATTCCCTCTCTTTTTTCCTCTCTCTCTCTCACTCTCTCTCTCGAAGTTATGAGATAAAAAAAAAAACGCAGCTTGTCATGTTACCGCAAAAGAAACCGCAAATTTGCGTAAACTCCTCTGTCCTGAAGATGTCGGAAATCTCCCTGACTGTTACAAAGCGCTGACACTGGAGACTCCTTCCACCAGTGTGAAACAAACGTCTCCTTACAGAAAGCAGTTGTTATGTGGAACATCTGTCGTACGTGTACGAAACAATAACGTGAACATAGCTGCTATGATAGGAAGTTAATCTGACCAATCAGAGTCGAGAGTCCGGTGGTATGCGTATGCTAATTTATCGGTTATTATATTAAATTCGCCTGCATTTCTAGTTGCTTACTTTTCAGACGCAGTGCACTGGATCGCTCCACTCGGAGTGAGGCTCCAGTATTTCCCATTGCACGCCCTGAAAGCACAGCGCTTCGTCTCCTGCTCCACCTCCATCTGGAAGACTTCCTGATCCGACTCTTCATCCTGATTGGCTGATAGATCTACGCCTGAAAGCACCACAAACCAATCAGACAGGGATTTCAGACACAATCATAAGATCATAAGCTTTCCTTTGGGGTATATCTCTATACGTACTGTTCTTAGCTAACACGTGTTCTTAACACACGATTAGGCTCATAAGTCAGTGTGACTCCGCCCCATTCCAAAGACACGCCCCCAGGGGCGGGGCATAGACGTTCTACAGAGCATTTAATTGGACGAGCAAAAGATGAGTACAGGGTGAGTCATCAAAAGAAATTACATTTTTCATAAGTGACGATCTAAAAAAAAAAAAAAGTTAAATTAGAATATCTCCGAAACTTTTTTTTGTATTTTTTTAAATATACGGTTATATTGGTTTGGAAAAAAAGAAATTAATGTTACACCTGCAGCTAAAAATGAAACAAAAATTATTAAAAATAATAAAAGATCAAAGCAAACAACAGAAACAAATAAACCTACTTACATCTCCAAAACATTTTTTATCCACTAAAAGGTCAAAGGAATATAATTTTGCTTCCCTGAAGAATTTTTGACACGTAGTTCTTTGTCTCTTTAATATTTTACAATGTTTACATTATCCGCGTGTTTCTTTATAGTGGAAAATGATTTAGTTTATTTTGATGCAAAAAAAATCATATATAAAGTTCATCCATTAGGAGGACCAAAAATGTTTTTCTGTAGCATCTGACTGAAGAACATTCCTGGCAGGTTTAACGTGACTGCGTGCTTATGAATATTTATACTTTTCCTGCATAATTTATTATTATTATTTTTTTTAATCCAAATTCTTTAGACGTTTCTTATACTTAAAATTACACATCATATCATTTGAGACTTTTTCTAAATATTTTTTTTTTATTAAAAATAGATATTGTCCATGTACAGATAGAGGATAAAACATTATACCAGAAATTAAAATATATGCTATAAATAAATAAATATATACACACACACACACACACACACACACACACACACACACAACAGAACAGAGAAGGATGGTTTGTGTTAAATTACAGTAACAGTGTGAAGTGATATGGAGGTGATTTACAGCTTCTGTTTTCCTAAAATTATGGCATAAGTATGAGAGAGAGAGAGAGAGAGAGAGAGAGGGGGGGGGTGGACATTATGCATGAAAGGGTAGATGTGTGAAAGAGAGAGAAGGATCATCATTATGAGTATAAAATGAGTATAAAAGCCGCACCCTGGCGCATGGACACGTTCCTGTCGTTGCTGGCGGTGAGCACGACCTGCCCGCGGCTTCTCTCCAGCACGAGCGCCTCGTCTTTACCCACGCGGACGCTTTTCCCCGCCTTGACCGCGCCGCTCGGGCCGGAGGGCGCCAGGTATCTCCCCGCGGCGTCCCGGAACGCCACCGTGCCCGCGCGGAACTCCAGCGTGAATCCGGTGTCGTCCCGCGGCTCGGGAACCAGCGCGCCGGTGCTCGCGAGGAAGCGGCCGCCGGCGGTCTGCAGGTGGTAGCGGCGCTCCCGGTACACCAGGGTGAGCACGGAGCCCACGCCCCAGGGTGCATCGCGGTCCGCCGCGAGCTCGCCGCGCCCCGGGTGCGCGTGCAGGTAGCGCTTGCGCGCCACGCTGTACAGGTTGACCTGCGGGTGCGTGGCGAGGTGCACGCACCACTTCTCGTCGGTCGTGGAGCACAGCACGCGGTCCTCGGCGCCTCCCAGGTAGCGGCCGTGCGCCTCGGAGCGCAGAGACCAGCGGCCGTCGGCGTGCGCCACCACGCAGAAGCGGCAGTCCGGGGAGGGTCGCTCGCACTCAGCCGTCACGTTGCCGTCCTTGTCGGCGGACAGGTAGCGACCCAGGTGACTGCGCAGGAGGACCGAGCTGGAGTCTCCCGCCTGGTCCGCGTGCTCCAGCGTCCATACCTGCTTCTTACGCATGGACGTGGCGCACGCGTTCACTTTGAAGCCGAACGCCTCCGCGGTCAGATACTTGTCTTCTGCATTGATCAGGCCGAGCTGAATGACTGTGCTCTCCCCTAAACCTCCGGAAGCCATTTTCTCTTACAGATATTCAGAATTTTTTCGTGGGAGTCCGGGTGGGTGTGACCGTCCGCTTTGTGCGTGCGCGCGTGTCCGTGTGCCGGTGTGTGTGCTGATGTGTGTGTGTGTGTGTGTGAGAGAGAGAGAGAGAGAGAGAGATGGTTTACGAGCTTCTTTTCTCCCCGTTTCTTCTTATTTCCACGTCTCTGAATAAAAGCAGGTGCGCGCGCTGCATCAACTGTAAGCTACCGTGAGCGCGCAGCACCTGGCCGGCGCGCGCATCGACGCAGCGTGACCGTTATCTTCTGACGTCAGCAGTTGCCAGGAGAAGAAAAGTGTACAATCCCGCGCTTTTAGGAGAAACAAAACAAAACAAAACAAAACAAAACAAAAAAAAAACAACAACCACTAGCCCACTTAATTCTGTGCAGGATGTAATAACACAATTCCGCTTAAGAATTCTCTTAAGTAAGAAACACAAGTGGAGTGCTGTTGTGATGAAGCGGAGGTACTGCTACCATCCTGAAGTTGATTATTTTCCTATAACAGCACGTCCCCAAGGTGTTTCGCTCCTGTTAGACCACAACAATTAACAACTGATAAACAAACAAACCAAAAAGAAAACGCAGCTTGTCACGTTACAGAGAAACCGTAAAGAAGCGTAAACTCCTCTGTCCTGAAGATGTCGGAAAACTGAAAATCACAGCTTTACCTCTGACTGTTACAAAGCGCTGACACTGGAGACTCCTTCCATAACTGTTACATAAACATCTCCTTACCCTGAAGAAAACACATTCACCACATGAACGATTACACACGCTTTTAATCCATTATATGGCGTCCATGTTACTATAGAAAAGATAACGTATCAGAACGAGCGTGCTATAAGTAAATAAATTTGATTTATTGAATTTCTGAACTTCTGTCAGAGCTGCTGTTAGAGAAAATTTGATCATTTTGTACCACTGGGTGTCATTTGTAAATTCTGAACCACTCAACTCCTGGGTAGCCTTTTATAAGTCAGGTTTATAACAAGAGGTACAAACACTTCAATCTTAACCTTCATAGCTCTGCTTACGATTTCAGTGGTCAGAGGTCTCAGACATACTGACTAATGTACACAGGGACACACCTGAACCAGGTAATCAATATGTCTGAAGTGGTGACGGCCTCCGCACGATTCATTTATCAGGCTTTATTCGTTGTGCAGAACTGGGGCAGAATCAAAAAAGCTGCACGTCTCTGGAGACAGACCTAAAAATTAAGATTTCTCACAGTGGCCTACTAAATTCTTACATTTCACATCCACAGGCCTTAAGAGCCTTAGGTCATAAGAAAATAAGAAAGAATGTATAAAAAAAAAGTGTAATATTAAGACTCATGAATTTCCAAGTCAGTCTGTGCTGATAAATGACACAATGTTCAGAATTAAGGTCATCTTTATAGTAACCTCATTCCCATGCTATGTTAAAAGTATTATTTTTAAACATGGCCTAGTCAATGTGACGTCTCTCTTTCAGCCGCTGTGAGAGTTTTTCTACTACTTTATCAGCTCAGGTGAAGTCGGCGTAACTGTACACTTCAGAGCACAAGGCATTATAACTCCTAAAATCAGTGAAACATCACAGGAGCTACCGAATGATGTGCTTTAGCATGAATATCTGAATAAATATGCTGAGGGTTTAGAGAGTTAACCAGTTAGTTAGCATGCTTGTAAATAAGTATGCTATTGGTTAGCAAGTTAGCAAGTTTTTAAATAATTAAATATGCTAATACAGCTAAAAAAAATTTTTTTTAATCAAAAAAATATACATATTATTGCAGTTAACTGTGGAAAACTGTAAGCTGTGAACATGTACAAGTAAACCATTAGCTAGCTGAGTGAGCTAGACTAGCTAGCTAGATCTTTTTATGCTTTGCTTTTTAATTTTTGAGTTTTTTTGTTGAGTTTTTGTTAAATATCTCTCAGTGCTCTGACAGCCTATAAGAAACGCTCAGGATAATGTGTAAGGGGCATTGTTGCTAGCTAGCTAACTATGTCGCTAGAAACAGGTATGAATTAACATGAGCCTAGCAAGCTAGTGAAACACCAACACATTTGGCTAAGTTAGCTAGCTAGTTCGCTATAAACTGTTGATAATGGAGATGGTATTCACCTGGTTAATTAACATAACTGTTAAAATCTTCAGATATGGAACTTTTTTGGATTAGCCGTAAGGAATTTGTAACAGTTTTTTCGCAAGTTGACTTATTTACACTCAATCACGATTTTTACTCTTACGCAAGTCACTGCGTTGTGTAATCTTTCCACCACTGTTTATACCACCGCGCTGTTGAATGCTTGAATCTGATTGGTCAGACGATATCGAATCATTTCCTAAAACACAGCAACATGGTCGACTTCTTTGTTTCTTTGTTTTAAAACTCTCTTCTCAGCGATATTTACAGTAATAAAAGCGAGTTACTCCGTCCGTAACCGTTTCCTTTGTGTCTGTATCCTGACTCCTCACTACCACTACTTCAGTTTTTTGAAGGAAATGATATGATTTTGTAAACACGTAAACAAATCTTACGTCTTCATTTAACACATGTTGAAAAGCAAATGATCATGACAATACCACGAATATGCAAATTAGTCTGTGACATCATCAAGCAAGTTATAGCTACTCTCTGAGTGAGTTAACAACACCTCTCTCTCTCTCTCTCTCTCTCTCTCTCATAGATATGTGGATTACTGTAATGGAATAATGACTCAGTGCTTTTGTTGTGCAAGTCTATTCATTTTGAAACCTGTGTGTGTGTGTGTGTGTGTGTGTGGCACTGTGACGTTCTCATTCTTTAAAAGGCAGTAATCCTTCCTCTTTGCCTTATTTAGCCAATACTATGAGTTTACCTGTCAAAGGTTGCAAAGGCTGGAGCTCTCCTATTGGCTGGGATGTGATTGACGGCACTGGACCCTCCCTAAGACCGTAGCCGAGTTTCTACCTTATAGGGGGATTGCAGTCACCTGTAGCTGATGAGGAAAGGTGAGGTGGCATCACTGACCTCCACCTGCCTGACTTCCTGATTGTCCTTTTCTGCTTTTCTGTGTCTGGCGTTGCCTTATAAGGCTTTAGCTATTCATTACTCCCAGTACTGCACTGAAACATCAAAAATGGGTTAGACAGAGAATATAGGAGTGTTGTATTATATATTTTTATAAATGTATAAGATGTATAGGACAAAATGTGTGTGTGTGTGTGTGTGTGTGTCTGAATGATGTCATATTACTGCTCATAAACATGAATAGTAGCTGATGAAGATGTGGCAGGTCCTTACGTGTGTGTGTGTGTGTGTGTGTGTGCTATAAGCACAATTATTTTACAAGGTCTACATATATACCATACACATATAAAAAATTATAATAATTTAGTAGCAAAAAATCATTTCAGACGAAATACGTTCAGAATGAATTTTCATTTTCTGACTTCCGCTTTCTCAGATCACGTGACACCGGCGTTGCCGACTCTCCGCGTCACGTGACCCGCTGAGCGATCGCCATAAAAGGTCATCAGCTGAGACTTTTCTTTTTTCTTTTCTTTTCTTAAAGAGACAGTAACTCTTAAAGCGATGGGAAAGGGTGTCAGTTAAAGTCACTTTCTGGGTATTTTTATTCCTGCACATGTCTACAGAAAGTGAATATTTTGGGAGGCAGAGCACAAGATCACTTGTGTGTAGATATTCTCTTAAAAAAAAAAAAAAAAACTCTTGCATTTTCATTATTCCGTGTGGTCCGTAATGAAGCGGTCATGGCTACGTACTTCATGAGATTTCTGAACCGTTCCCAGTTTGTAAGACCCGAAAGTAAAATTCTGCAAAACAGAATTTACGTCTACGGCCGAAGCTGAAGCCGAAGCCGAAAAAACTGACATGAACAGACTACAATCAGCAAAAACGTGCTTCGCGTATTCTAACATACAGTATATAGTGAATAAAACACTTCGCTATGTGCTGTTAGAGGAAAACAATCAACGACAGGGTGCTGTGAAGTGGTCTAGTGTGAAGTACCACAGTAACAATAAAGCACAGCTTCCCAAACATGATCCTAGAGCACTCCGTGTCCTGCACATTTTATTTTCCCTGCTCCCAACAAATCGAACGACTTTGCTGATTCGCAGGTCTTTGTGAGTGAAAGCGGGTGTGTTTGAACGGGAAAAACACTAAAACCTCCAGGGCAGTGGGTACTCCAGGACCAGGGCTGGGTATCTGTGTACGAATCAACGACACGTCATACGTTCTATCCATTTAGAGTTATATTTAATGTTGCCGAACATCCTCAAAACGAGTTAGCTCCTGTTCTGACTCACGTTATCGCAGCTATAAACAGTCGTTCCCTCATCAGCCTCTCCTTTTTTCTTTCTCTTGAAGTTATTAAGACAAGAAAAAAAAAAAAAAAAAGCTTGTCATGTTACAGAGAAACCGCAAAAAAAGCGTAAAAACTCCTCTGTCCTCTGTCACTATAGAAACTATAGAAATTCTGACCAATCAGAATTGTGCATTCAATAACACTGTGATATAAATGTTATTATCACTATATATACATATATATATATATATATATAAAATGGTAATACAAATCACTGTAGAAATGACCCGACGCATGTCTGGTCCAGAATCCACAGAATCCGCTGTGAAGGTTTTGTGGACTGCATCGATTCACTTTTCTGCTTTGGAGAAGTAACTTTACATATTTCAGTTCCAGATAGCGTGGAAGCAATGGTCTTTCTCAGTAGACCTCTCGTCACCTAATACTTTTGACTTTCACTTCCTACATTTCAAAGGAAAAAAATCCCTACTTTCTACTCACTGCGTTTTCCATCTCTCTATAATCACATAATTGTAAAGTCAAACATATATATTATATGTATATAATGAGGCTAATTTATCTTCAGACAGCTCCAAGGATCTAAACTCCTGCCAGAACTAAACTTTAACAGATGCTACAGCGAGAATGAGATGTACTTTATCTGCACCTCCGTGCACTTTACTTATTACCATAGCTTAGCAATTAGCATTTGGCTAGTTTTATAATGCTCGGGTTGCTAGCGTTCGGCAAAATTTCTACACAAAGAGGCCTGAGCTTCAGGCTTTATGTCGGAAACAAGGTCACTGTGGTGCACGCGCATTTCTGATGTACAGACTTTATCCCCCTTTCCCTCTTCTAATCTTTACAATACATCATATAGCAGAAATGTTTCTGTACTTCACACACACACACACACACACACACACACACACTGTCTACACTTACACTTTCCCTTTGTTTGCCGTAGCCTATAACTGCAGAAAGATTAGATTAGATTAGATTTAACTTTCAATTATTTGCTTTTAAAATTAAAAAAAAGGTATTCGCAGACGCAGAATATTTTTAAAAGCAGCCAAAAAACAACCCTGATCATGCTAGCTAGCATGAGAGGTTAGGAACAAAGCTGTTAGTTAGTTAGGCTTAGCGAATATCTTCGCACATTCTACGATTCCTTGGTGAAAGAGACACTTATTTACCATCAGTAACTAAAATCAGTCTGGTTTGAAATTAAGGCAGACGTCTTTTTCCTCAGTGAAGCTTTCTTGTACTGTTCCTTTCATATTTTTATAGTTTTATACTTCAGCTCGAGTGAAGATTTGGAACTTTTACCAGAGTGTTTATTTAGATGAGTACTTGCACTTTTACTCATGTAAAGAATTTCGGTACTTTTGCCACTTCTGCTGCACAAACAAGGGATTGATTATTTGTGTGGGTTTTTTTTGGGAAGTGTGCATGAGGAGGCACAGGATGTAGAGATCAGTCCACTATTGTAGTACGATTAAAAGGTTAAGGATTGTCCAAAAAAAAAAAAAAAAAGAACTGTTTACAGAATGCTGTGTATTCATTTTTGGCTTTTTGGGATGGAAGCCCAACTTCCTCTTTCGTTTCAGGAGAGGAAGATTAGAGGAGGTTCCTATTTCAGATGTGCTTCATGACTTTTCTTTTGCCTCGCCCTCCTTGAAAAAAATCCTTAAAAGGCCTTCGGTTCTTCAGTTATCGCCATAATATAGATATGCAGTGTGCCGATACCAGCCTACTCCCACACACACACACACACACACACACACACTGAATGACATTACCACAAAACCCTGAAACCAAAACAGATTGTGGCATACCCATCATACTTGGATGCATGTACACACACACACACACACACACACATACAGATAAAGGGAGTGCTACCGAAGAGCCAATCCCCATTCTTAAAGAGGTATAGCATTGCTGTTAGTCATCCGTGTGATTTCATTACAGGTCAACGGACGCTGAATCAGTAATCTCACTGATTAGCATAATCGTCACTGCTGGCTTTATCTGTCAAGTTTGACACTAAACTGTCCGTCTGATTCAGCGTGTACGATGCAGGATGTGATTCTGTCAAGGGCATGGCATGTTTGCTTGAATAACGTATATGCAAACATAACATCTGAAGCATGAATCTTGACCTTATAACTTCCGTAGTTATCTTGCCTCACCCTCTGTTCAGCTATTTTATTTTAAAAATTAGAAGAAGCTATAAAATATACCCAGTTAAAAGAAAAAAAAAAGAAGAAGAAGAAGTATTGGTCACAAAACAGCTTCTAGAAAATCTAGAGTTGGAAAAATACTGATCTGTAGTTATCTATTTTTTAAAATATTTGTCTAATTGTACTGCATTGTTTGGATTTAGACTGTTAATTAAATCCTAATTTAAATAAATACGTTTCTGATTCTCAAACATGTAAAAAAAAAAAAAAAAGAAATCAGAAATAAAATGTTGGAGAAGTTTGTTAGTCCGATCTGTAGTTTCACTTTCAGTAATGTGTGTATATATATATATGTAGAAGATGTTTACTCATGTCTGTATGAGTTGAATTTAAAAAAGAAATACCAACTACAGTCAGTACAGTTTTAGTGGAAATAAAAATGTCTAATAAAATCAGTCTGCTGCAAAAGCAAGATATTTTGGATATGATTTCTAAACTGAAATTATTTAAACACTACAGTAAAATGCTTTAAAGACACAAATTCTTGCTTCCCAAGTTTCCAAAGCAGTTAGAGGTTGATTTTTCTTTTCTTCAGCCAGCCATTCCACACATAGTAAACATTCCACACATAGCACTTCAGACCTTGTGGAGTATCAGCCACCATTAAGGTAAACTACTTAATTAGAATTTTTCCTTTTTTTTTGTAGATCATAATTATAGGACGTTCTTTACTCGTACATTTTGAACAGTTTAACAGTAACCTGCAGGGTAATGGGGGTTAAACTGAAGCTAGGCCAATTCTTTAGCTATCTTAATTCATTAATTATCTGTGACTTTGTTAAGATTAAGATCGTTGTCATATTTTAGGTGTATTACACACACACACACACACACACACACACCAAGGCAACTTTTATCCTGCATACATTGCATTTTCCATTAATAGTAATAAATAGTAATAATAATAATAGTAATAAGAAAATAGATCATCACTACTACACTATTTGATTTACATAAATCTTTACACTACACACAAAATATTTGAAAAATCTGTAAAATCTGTGCTTACTGTCGTGATAAAAAAGATAAATGTTCATTAAGGAATAACACTTGGGCTGCGCTGTTATAGGAAAATAATGCAACTTGACCCGAAGCGGAGTTACGGTTACCACTCCAAAGTTGATTATTTTCTACTAATACAGTATTTCTTTTTCACAACAGCAATTTATCTATGATTACATTTTTTTTTATTTATTAAAGAAAGGCACATTATAGTTTTTAACCATTTATAGGTACATTTAATGTCGTGGAATGTCCGTAAAACAAGTTCAAGTTCATGTTATCACTTACGTTATGGCAGCTATAAACTGTCAATCGATTATATGTTTTTCTTTGTTAAAATCACTTTGTTAGATCTTTAAATCGGGTTTAGATTACGGTATGTATACCGTGCGCCGTACAAGTCCGAGCTGTTACTATAGAAACGATAAAATATTAGAACGAGGGCATTAATATAAACCTGTAATCTCAATTACAGACAAATCAACACTTTCTGACCAGGAACCTTTGAGAATGGAAAAGCAGTGTGATATAATTGCTACAGGCACAAACACTCGTTAGTGAAAGAATGAATCGTTCTTGTGGAAATCAAGTTAACCCCAGCATAAAGAACGGCGTTTTTAACACGAGCACGAATTCCTCACGATCGTTCAACACACCTCCGTCTGGTCCAAATTGTCCAAATGATGTCTGTTTAGTTTCAGGATCCTGATATACATATAAGAATAAGGTGTGGATGCAACACATTTAGAAAACTACCACATAAATAGAACTGACGTCCTGTGATTAAAATAATTGTAGATTTAAAAAGATGAGAATGTGTGTCTAATATAGCACAGGGTTTATTTTAGTCACAGAGCATACACATTAATGCACATACTCATTACACTGAAGTATTGTTCATACAGTAGTGCATAATGTCCTTTTTTTTTATTATTATTATTTTTACAAATGAATGGAATGAGCCACGCCCACGTGGCTTTAAACCCGGAAGTGACCCATATCAGAGCACGAGACAATACTAGGGAGCTTTTAATTTGCATTATTATTACTATTATTTTTTTTTTTTTGCTGAAAAAATAAACCTATATTGTGTTGCTTCCTATATGTATATATATGTATATATATATATATATGTATGTATAAGAAATGCATTGCGTTTATAAAGAACCGTTATGACGGGATGAGTCAGGAGTCGACTCTTTCACTGAAGGGATTTTTTTTTTAAATTTATTTATTTATTTATTTATTTTTAAATATTCCAAACTGCACTTGTAAATCATCATTCCAGAATGAAAATGAGTCACTCAACTTCATTATATGCGTATTAATATCGACAGCGTGCTCTATAACGAGCTGTTAGTTAGCTGGTTAATGAATAGTTAATGCTTGTATAACACAGCAGCTGTATTAAGATGGACGTGAAGTAGTTAAATTTCGAAATGGAGACATTTCTTTTTAAATGTTATTGTATAATCCTGTATAAAATCATGTCTCGCCTTTTTTAAAATTTTTATTTTTATTTTTAAATCTTCCTTTCGCTTCCCTCAGCCTCACCACCACACAGCTTCATCTCTTAACTTGAATTTCAAGCAATGGGCCTGAAACACGCCAACTGGGTGACGGCTGGCCAATCAGATCACGCGATGCCGAAAGTTTACCTTATATGGAAGTTGCCGGCCACAGTGCCGGGTATAAAAGGCGCGCCGTCCCGCTTCAGCCGCTACTCTGAGTTTTTCTGTGCACTCGTAAAGAGGGGCTCTTTATCACAACTACATTCCTGCTAAACCTTTAATTCATCGGTAAGACGCGCTTTTATCTCTTTCTAATGATGGTTCTGATCATAGCTAGATTGATATCTTATCTCAAAATGTCTTCTTAATGACATTATTAATATTTACATAAATTTTTTTTCTTCATATTTCTCTTCATGTATCGCTGGTGTACATGATACCTAGCTGGTGATTTTCTAGTACTATTAATCTAATGTTTTGACTATTTTGTTCATAAAAAAAAAAAAAAAAGAAAATGCTCCATTATTACTCAATGTGAGCGAGGAATGTATTCCTGAGAGGCTTGGCTGGGGAAAAAAAAAATTGTATACAAAGTTCAGGCTTTTGTTTTATATGATAAAGTAAAGTTTTTTTTTTTTTTGAATAGTAAAATGGCTGGAATTTTCTGGAAGCCTTGAGCTGTAAGTTGGGTGGATGTTTGAATGGTGGGTGTGGCTGGGACACTGATGCTCTTCTGCAGGCATCTTTCTGTCTTTTCATCATATTTCAACTTTTTAGTAAATGCAGACATGCTGAATAACACTAGGTGTAGAAGATTTACTGTATTAGATGCTGGTTAATATAAAATTAAGGGTCTCTTTTTGTTTTAAAGGTTGGTAGAGTGAACTGTGCAGCTGTTGTTGTTCTGGTCGTAATTGCAGATGTATGCTGGAGAATTTCTGAATGGTTTTTATGCTTTAGAGCACGGTTTTGTGTGTGAAAGTGATGAATAATGCTGAGGGAATGGATAATGGTGTCCATTCAGCATGGCGCATAATGAGGCTGTGTGAAATGGGGAGTGGTCGCAGCGCACGAGCCGGTCGAACTTATTGCCATATAAGGCAATAGCGAGTCTGCTTGGCCACTTCCTTTGTCTCAAACCGCTCAGTTTTGGGCTGTGCGCCTGTGCGCCCCCTGCTGGTCATCACCAATATCTCCTCATAAAGGGTGTGTGCGTGTCTGAGGAGGATGCTCAACTCCTCCTTGTTCGAAGTCACTGGTGTGTGTGTGTTTTATGGGTGTGTGGTGTTTCTCAGTAACTTAATTTCCCCTTTTATTCCTAAAAACAGCCATGGATGAGGAAATCGCTGCTCTGGTTGTTGACAATGGCTCCGGTATGTGCAAAGCCGGGTTCGCTGGAGATGATGCTCCTCGCGCTGTCTTCCCTTCCATCGTCGGTCGTCCCAGGCATCAGGTACGTTTCTGTGGTCTCTAAATAAACCTGCCTCCCTTTAGAACACATTTTTCACGACCATAAGTTCATAATGTAAAACTTTTTTTATTTATTTTTTAAAATATTACAAATAGGGGTTCCCAAATGTTTAAGAGCTTCCAGAGTAAAGGAATTTCCAAGGACCACCTTAGTCAGGTCTAGTTTTGTGAACAATAGAGAACCTTATTTGCATGAACCTGTATGAGCCATTACTGCGTTTATGTCCACATGTTAACAGCACTTCCTGGGTTTACTAAAATTATTACAACTAAAATGCTAACCATAACCTCCTTGAATAGTGACTGTAATCTGCCATGTGACTAGAAAGTCAGGGACCCCATGGATGTACATCATGGACCCCACCTTGAGAACCATGGGTCTTGCGTGATGTCTATCCTTGAATTCAGTTTGTTTAGGTTATGTTTAGATTGTATCACTCAGGAAGGCACAGACAGGCCTACACACACACACACACACACACACACACACACACACACACACACACACAGAGTACACCAATTGGAAATGCTCCAACCTTACAAATGATCCCCTGCTGGTATTCACCAGTGCATTAATGGACAATTTGCATGGCTTGGATTTGCATTCAGGAACATGAAGGCTGACCCAGCAGCACTAGACACAGCTTTGCAGTCAAATTGGTCAAAGAAGCTTCAAAAGTGTTCAGAGTAGTTTATAATTCAACCGGTTTTGTGCCCAAATGGAGATTTCTCTAATTAGAAAGCTACTTGTGCACTGATGTGATGCATCCCTATATTAAAATGTGTACAAGTAACGTGAACGTGTCTTCTCTTGTAGGGCGTGATGGTTGGTATGGGCCAGAAGGATTCCTACGTAGGAGACGAGGCTCAGAGCAAGAGAGGTATCCTGACCCTGAAGTACCCCATTGAGCACGGTATCGTCACCAACTGGGACGACATGGAGAAGATCTGGCACCACACCTTCTACAACGAGCTGCGTGTGGCCCCTGAGGAGCACCCCGTCCTCCTTACAGAGGCCCCCCTGAACCCCAAAGCCAACAGGGAGAAGATGACGCAGGTACACAAAGTGCCCTTTCAGTAGCTTTCTCCCAAACGCTGTTTTCTAATTTTGTTGACTCCTTCCTTTTTTTAAATCTTCCTTCTCAGGCTTTCCAACCTATACACTGAACTTTCTTTCTGTTTGGAGGCTACAGGTTCATGTTTGTACTTTCTTACTGCATGACCTCCATGGGTTTTAGAACGTAACCCTGAACATGTTCTTAACCCGATGCTTGTTGTGTTGACGTAATGGGGACTGTGTTAAAGCTCTAAGTGCAAGTGACCTTTGTGTGCCTTTTGCCTTTGATTATGTAAGCACTTTAGACTTGATCTGTGGCTGTGTGGTTAAAATACCTTAATGCTCATCTCCCTGCACAGATCATGTTCGAGACCTTCAACACACCTGCCATGTACGTCGCCATCCAGGCCGTGCTGTCCCTGTACGCTTCCGGTCGTACCACAGGTATCGTGATGGACTCCGGAGACGGTGTCACCCACACTGTGCCCATCTACGAGGGTTACGCTCTGCCCCACGCTATTCTGCGTCTGGACCTTGCCGGCCGTGACCTCACGGACTACCTGATGAAGATCCTGACCGAGCGCGGCTACAGCTTCACCACCACAGCCGAGCGTGAGATCGTGCGTGACATCAAGGAGAAGCTGTGCTACGTTGCTCTGGACTTCGAGCAGGAGATGGGCACCGCCGCCTCCTCATCCTCTCTGGAGAAGAGCTACGAGCTGCCTGACGGACAGGTCATCACCATCGGCAACGAGCGTTTCCGCTGCCCCGAAGCCCTCTTCCAGCCCTCTTTCCTGGGTGAGCATAAATACTAACTCGGTGGCTTCCCCTGTGTGGTGTTGACTTCAACATTAATGAAAAGTCAGTACAGTGTGTAAAGGATTCTTTCCCCTGCCCTCTTCCTCAGGTATGGAGTCTTGTGGCATCCATGAGACCACCTTCAACTCCATCATGAAGTGTGACGTCGACATCCGTAAGGATCTGTACGCCAACACCGTGCTGTCCGGTGGTACCACCATGTACCCAGGCATCGCTGACCGCATGCAGAAGGAGATCACTTCCCTTGCTCCCTCCACCATGAAGATCAAGGTAAGGTTTTCTCTGGTTTTTTTTCCTGTCTGGGATGGCTGAAGGGTTTATTTTTACCAGAACATAGTGTGGCTGTACTAAAATCTTATTTCTGTCCTCTTCTAGATCATCGCTCCTCCCGAGCGCAAGTACTCTGTATGGATCGGTGGCTCCATCCTGGCCTCCCTCTCCACCTTCCAGCAGATGTGGATCAGCAAGCAGGAGTACGATGAGTCCGGCCCATCCATCGTCCACAGGAAGTGCTTCTAAACAGGACTGTAACCACCACAGCCGAGCCCCTGAGGCTGGCTCCAAAAAAAAGAAAAAAAAAAAAAATGACCAACATGCCTTCCCCTCTCAGATAAGACCACACAGGCATGGCTTCTGCTCTGTACGATGCACTGCCTTGAGATGAGGAAACTGGAATTTCTCTGAAATTTCTTTTTCTTACAGGGGGAGGAGCTTTCCCTAAGAGGACTCAATGTACATTTCTTTTTAGTCATTCCAAATAGCGTCATGTTTCACACATTTCCATCCTCTCCACCCACGTCACTGTGGGAAGTACATGACCTTGTTAGTGTTTATGTAAATTATGTACTCGATACAATGTCTTTGTTTTTGTACCTCAGCCTTAAACTTGGTCCATTTTGTTTTTGTTCTACAGTGGAAGGGGGGAAAAAAAGCTTTACCCATTAGAGTGAGCTTCCCTGGGGGTTATGGGTAAAGGATCTGTGAGCCAAGGTGTCTCTGTACACTGACATGAAAACAATAAAATGTGCACATGTAAAACTCAACTATTTGGTTTATTCTCCTTTTTATTTATTTATTTATATTTAAATGCACACTTGCTACAAGAATGTGAACACTGCTTGCTAAATCAATGTACACTGAAAAATCAAACTTGGAAACTGAATATGCTATTTATTAGGTGAGGCACATCACAAACGAATATTTTCCTGCTTATGTAATACTGTAATGTCACTTGTTTGACTAGTGTATTTGAGTATAGATTTGTAGCGGTGTTCTTCCCTGGCTATCGTGCTCTTAAACTGCTATTGTTGCCTGAGTGTAAAAACAGAGTAAGTGCATAAAAGTATAAATGATTACTGCATGTTGTAACATGGTTTGATGGAGTTACTATAAACAGCATGGACTGAAGTCTTAAACCACCGCAATTTGCCAAGAGCTACAATGTTTAGTCATACTTCAACACCTCAGCTATTCATGATTTAGTTTCTATAGGTAATATGATGGCTTTATATTATGATATACATTAAGTTATTTGAATTACAGCCGGAGCTGCGGTCAGATCTGTTACAGAAAATTAAGCCACACTTTCTGAGCACTGCTTCATCACTCACTGGTCAGTAGAAGTTCCTCCTGGGGATGGATGGAACTGCAACATCTTGGCACTGGTACCTGATCTTCATTTTCCACAGACTGCAGTTTATTGGACTAATGGTGCAAATAATCCTATAGTAATTGTAGCACCTGATTGGTTATCACAAATTTGGCGAATGCTGTCTTCATTCTAGATACTAAAATGATTTCATTTGTATTACTGCTAAACTGAGTGAGCTTTTTTAGAAATACTTTTATGTATTTAGTATATGCTAATCTAAACTACTGTCCATGGCGACAAGCATTTAATTCAAGTGTATTTGTATGGCGCTTTTATCAATCAACATGGTCACCCAGCAGCTTTACAGAAATACATGGATTCAAAAAATACATTGTAAATATGTGAATTTATCCCAAATGAGCGAGCCAGAGGTGACAGTGGTGAGGAAAAACTCCCTGAGATGATATGAGGAAGAAACCTTGAGAGGAGCCAGACTCAAAAGGGAACCCATCCTCATCTGGGTGCAACGGATAGTGCGATTATAAATAAATCCCTTCTATAACTGTACTATATGGACAAGTAGTGCAAATGTGCAGCCAGTAAATTCATCAGTTTCTGCAAGAAGTCCAGTTGGTTAAAATCTATCCACCGTCCACTGATGGAGTCCTGAGTATGAAGCTGCTCATGGCAACTGCAGTCCCAAGCCATTACAGTACAGCTCCCCATATGAGATCCCCAAACCATCTCCACAGCCCCCAGGTGGCACCATC